>MU846052.1:0-156562 GCA_030867225.1 Colletotrichum caudatum
TCTGCTAGTTATATTGCTGTGTAATTTCTTGCCCGCTAGAGGTAGGTACTGCACTCCTGCAAATTGAAGACAATCCCGTCTCGAGCCTTCCTTGCGGATTTCTCTAAATCCTTTCCGAATATCAACACCAGGGTACTTGTCCCCATTGTTGAAACAGCCGTTCCGACCAGACTGAATGCATTGAGCAAGAAACACCGAGGGATTTACCTAACCCTTACACGATTCCTTAACAATCGGGTTATTAGAGCTAAACATGTCGCTTGCTACACTTTAATACAGTTATAGCCTAATCACGTTAGGGTATTCTTACACGGCCTACAGCAACTACCGTTCTAATCATCTCCCACGGCAGAACCAAAGATGAGTTTCTGCATACGCCAGACATAAATCCTATGATTTTGTCAGCGAATAACACTTTGGCTGGTAGAAATTCGGAGCATAACTTACATTCCAGAGGTTTTCTTTCCTTGTCAGCAGACCGAGAAACATTCGGCAGTAGGGCTAGCAACACGAAGGACATCGAATTTCTACCAGCCCCGCCGGAGTGCAGACGTTTGATTACAACAAGAAGACCGCATCGGCCAAACAAGTCCTTCTCACCATCCAGAAGGATGATCGCAAGCGAGTCATCCAGAACCCTCTTAACGACCCAGATGCGTGACCGGCTATCATAATCCAGAGTCCCGAGGAAGTCGTCGGGGCCCTATACCACCCCGATAGAAATCTTACAAGATATAGAAGAGGAACTTGACAACGGCTTGATCGGGCTAGTCGGACCTCCGTTCAACATCAGATGGTGTGTAATATACGCTGAATCCAGACTTTGAGGCAGACAAGGCTCTCGCTCGGTAAATTTAAGAGGACTGTCGAAGCAGTTGTAGCATTTTGCAGTTGACGCATAAATTAGGGCTGAACAGATTCCGTGCCTCATATATTACATATATTTCCCTATTTTCCAAACCAAACTCGTTTCTGGTTGACGACACTGGTGACTGTGGAGGAGTCTTTTCGGGGGAAAACTCTCTCCCGAACAAAGTCTGAGGATACCATCTCTGGCAAGGACTACCACAACCTTATGGGCCCTAGAATTCTCGGGAGCGAAAAGCGACACTACCTCGTTCTCGTCGGAGGCGGCACGATCACCGGCCACCGCGCTACAGTGGAAGGGTACAAATCAGCCCACAGCCCGCGGAAGTCGTTATCGATGAGCCCCCTGATGTACAACGCCGCAAACCAGACCCTAACGGTCCAGACCACGGGCCATGCAACCCTCATTGACACGGTCAGGGGGGGGGGGTGGTACGCGTCGCTCCTCACCCGCCGGAGCGACAAGGACGTATTACCTCTTCCCTGCGAGGCGTTCTTGGTCAAGATGGACCGGGAGGACGACTGGTCAACGGGTAACGGCAGGGAGCCGCTGCTGCTTAACCGGATAGTCGGGGGGGGCTGATCAGGACCTGTGCAAGGCGAAGTGAGTTGATGTGTCTTGGGGCCCGAAGCCGGGGCTGGGGCGGTATCAGACGCAGACTCCGTAGACGGAGAACTATTTGCCGGGCTTGGGAAGAGGGTGTATACCAATACACCGGGGATTGTGTTCAACCCCAAGGTCCACAGGCTCGTCTACTCACCCTTAAAGTCCAATTCTAATACACTTCCAGGATTCCTATGAAGGAAACGTTGCAGCTCAACCCCCGGAAGATAACATGAAGAAGTTTGGGTATTGCTCAATGCCAACTTCACATCATGCTTGGCTGACTTCAGCGAGCATGTGTTGGCCAAGGAGGTGTTGGTAGATGGGGGGACGGGAGGAAGGGGGGCAAGGGCACTCCCGGCATATGACTAAGTGGAAGAGGGAAAAGATCTTCAGGGTACACAAAGGACTACTCGGGCCCAGTTGCGAAAACAACTCCATCTTTGAACCGATCTTCTGTCGCTTGCTTTGGTATTCGGGTACGAAAAAGTGAAGG
Organism: Colletotrichum caudatum; assembly: GCA_030867225.1. Lineage (NCBI taxonomy): Eukaryota > Fungi > Ascomycota > Sordariomycetes > Glomerellales > Glomerellaceae > Colletotrichum > Colletotrichum caudatum. The sequence goes on from MU846052.1 coordinate 1,968, forward strand.
TGAATAGCATCAAACCAGCCGAGACCCTCGCACAATGGAACGGCGCGCTGCTCAATGGCGACTTTCGATGTTACCGATTCCCGGAGTATCACTGAACACTTGGACTTGGCCAAAATGAGGTTGAGCTGGTTTTGGTGTCCACAGGGCAACGCCGCGATATAGAGAGCCCGGTTCGGGTCGCGGACGAGGCCTCCGACAGACAGCAATAGGCCTCCTTGAGGGAAGCGTGCAGGAACATTAGGCCTGCGGGGAATGGGGAAGTTCGAAAATAGGATTACTACGTGGCCGATTAACGAGGCGAGGCGACGTGACATGGTCCAGGTGTCGAGGCAGGCCAGCCTGCTGTTCTATCGATGCCGCCATGGCGACCATAACCATGGATGCCTTTCAATGATGAGTTTTTGGGTGACAATGGAGAGAGAGATTGCAAATGAGATTGATGAAATATTGAGCTCTTGCCCGATTCTCCCAAGGAATCAATAGTGTGGTAGGTTCTGGGGCCGACGCATGAAGATGCACAGACGACTGGAGATGATGAGCATGGGAACTCCATAACCAGGGACGAGTGTACGTAAAAGAGGCTGAAAAGGAGGTGCTGGCCGCGCAGATGGGAGCATGGATGATGTTGCAGGGCGGGATTGATGAGCAGCAATTCGCAGCCGTGGGTTGACGAGCCAAGCCACTCAGAAAGCCACTTTGGCAACGCCGCGGTCATCCGAGCGATGAGGGTGCGCTGATGAACAAGCCCAAAGAGAAGAGATTGCCGGATTATCGATTAACGGATAATCTCCTAGGCGGGATTCTCATTTGAGCACCGCCACGCGTTAGTGGGAAATAGCCTGATAGGCCTTTGACGGCAGGCTATGCAGTGCTCACATACGGCCCAGACCCAAGAGTCTGGACCGGAGACAGGCTGGTGCTCAGCTCCCGACCATAGTTATGACGAATCATATAGTGTATGATGATATGCATCGGAGAGAACCAGACTAAGCGAGAACCCTGGCCGTCTGGAAAGGTATGTCGATGTACGAATACAGCTCTCTTCCGAACAAGCGGCCCGGTATGGTTACGGCTCTTGCCGGGATTGCCTACCCTGTCATGGGGAGCTCATGAGAGGGAACAGGGGGGGTGGAAGGGAAGCATCAGATGGCGGCGAGAGGGAAAAGGGGCCTGCTTAGGGTTATAAACTATCCGTACTTGGGTAATAGGCATGTAAGGAAGAGGGAGATGGTAGTTTAGATGCAAAAGAGGCGGGTAATAACAGAACAGAGCAGATACAGGTAAGCGGGCACCGTTAGCTGTAAGGCGGCATAAGAAGATGACGGCGCTGAAGGTGCTGCAGAGCTTCGAAAGTGATGTTGTGGTCGCCAACGAGGATGACAGCGAACCAATATTCCGCCTGTTGAACGCCTGGAGATCGCGTACGTGGAAACGTCCACAGCTGAGATTGAGAATAAGGTCAGGTCAAGGTAGCGCCTCAGTGGCCCACTGAAAGTGTGGCTTTGGTGTAATTGCCAGTTCATGCGAAGAAGCGTGGTACGGGTTGGCGATTCGTCGCATTGGTGGGGGAGGGCATTCGGTGGCACAGGAGGTGAAATTTGATGGAGCTGCAAGTCGGTATGTACGGATACGTGGAGGAGACTCGGCCAGACCTCCAGGGGGAACATGCAGAAGCGGTACCTAGTTACGTAACGCCGCAGTGAGCCGACGCTAGAGCAGGACCCATCGGGACTTGGGACACAAGTACCTCGGGATATTTCACGGCTGCTGGGGCAAGTCTCCTTTCCGTACCGGGACGCGTGCAGAGTCTGACATGAATAATGACAATGATGTACATAGTACACGTACAAGAGGCCAATGTGCAATAATGACCCGGAGGTTCACGAAAAGAAGAAGAGAAGGGGGAAAACCCAAGAAGAAAAGAACAGCGGTCCTCTTCGTCGGCGTGACATCAAAATCGGGCTTTCCGTACTACCTAAGCTACACTGCTAGCGGGTGATTGCCTACATGGGTAGCCGAATGGCGGCTTTATGCCGTGCAACCTGGACAGTGCTCGGTGTGCATAACTACCCAAGTACGTACGATTACGAATACCTTGGACCAAAAATGATCGCTTAGGAGATGCATCGATCTGACTAAGACGGGACGGGACTGCTAGGGAGGGATGTGGCGAGCAGATCAGAAGGAAGGCGGAGAATGATTGTCAACGGCGGTCTCCTTCCAGTCACGGAAACCGGACCCGGCGCACCCAAGTTCGGAGGGGCAACACGGGGCTGACAGGAGTCGAGGGGTTTAGGAGGGGGACCCTCCTCTCAGTCGCAGAAAGAGCAGGAGCCTGGGCAGGTAAGAGATGATGAAGCATGGTCTAGATGACGGTCGAGGTGTACTAAGTTTAACCCTTCACACCGACGGGAAGACTTTGGGAGGTTCCGGGCCGTCTCCAAACACATAATACCTCAGAGCTTGAGGGGTGTATGGTATCGGACGGAGGTTCGGGAACAGAGCGTGAGAGAGGCGAGGTACTGAGGTACTAGACATTAACTTTATCCATCCATCATCATCTTCTTAAGGTAGGTAGGTACGTACGTATAGGTAATGACGGGGATCTCTAGGGGCTCGCCTCAGTGGAAAAGACGGGAGGCATTCCACTGGGCTACCCAAGGTAGATATGTAATAAAAGTTACCTAGTGAACAAGATGGAAGGTTATTCACGTTTATGTTTTATTCCTATTTTCCCTCCTTGTCGAATTCCTCTGCAGGTTGAGGCCCTCCGGCTGTGGATACGTATCTTTTGTCGTGAATTTGGACGAATCAGATGCTGACTGGTGTGTTCTGCCTGAGAAGTTAGGGATAAAGTCTTTCATCCCCTTGAGGGGCAAAAAGGAAGGAAGAAGAAAAAAGGCTAACGGGGAACCCACCCGTCACCCGAAGGTGGAACGATAAGGGTAAGTAGGTGCGTGCCTTCCTTCCTCAGCTCAGCTCGGTACGGTACGGTTGCGATCTTGCGACAAGTGATGTCGGATTTTGGGCTATCTGATACCATCCTCTTTGTTTTAAGGTATTGCGTGGATGATGTTCCATCCTCATAATACGAATAGGTGGATATCGCTAGGTAAATAAATGTACAGAGTAAGAAGTGTCAAGAAGAACACATCTCGAGCCTATATCAGCTCCTCCTCACCTTGCTCACCCCTGTCCGTCTTCCCTGTGTTCGTACTTGCTGGGCTCTACGGTACACAGTAAGCTCATCCACACTGGCACTGAACTTTTTTTATTTTTATTTTTATTATCCGTCTCCCCTTTCCTTCTGTCGCCCCTTCCACCATCCTTCCTGCCCACTTCTTCCCTAAGCTTCGAGGCAAAAGCGACCACTCGATCTCCAACATTCCCCTGCACGCCCGGACACAATCGGCCAATCCTGGACGATGAGCCGACCCGCGTCTCCTTCTCTCTCTCTCCACTATCCTGGATACCGGACAGCAAACACTGAACAGGGCAGCAAACCGATGTTCGACCACTTGGCAATACGGCATTGAAACCCCGTTTCCCACTCCTCGCCGGCCCGTCAACCACCACTTTCTTTCGTTCCAAGGATCGCACCAACCGTTATTACCACCACCACCACCATCACTACCACAACCGCCACTTGCTGCTGATTTCTTTGTACATCGTACCTACTACCTACCCACGTACAGGTAGGTAGATAGGTAGGTAGATGCTGTACCTAACTACCTTGCGGTGCGCAACCCAGACCAGCCCAACGCATCCATACCTACCTTAACTAGGAAGGGTCGCCTTGCCTGTGCCTGCCTGTGCCTGCCTGCCTGACTGTACCTGCTTAATCCATCATCTCCTCGCCGCCACGTCCCTCAGCATCAACAGCACCCTCGCCCCTCTTCCGCATTTCACTACCTATTTGTACACCGTGTGGACTGGTGATAGGTCCCACACGCACCAATACGTCGTCTTCCCTGACTAATAACAGAAGGTGGAGGCAAGTCTCGAGGAGCGTTTCTCCTCGTACCTTTTTTGCTCGCTCCGAGGTACCGACCGGACACATTGAGCGTTCGGAAAGCACGCCCAGCCAACCCGCGTGAGAGAGGTCTCGCTCGCCCCCCCAAAGCTCAGAGAGTTCGGATACACCCCGGCCTCACACCCTGGCCCCTTCCGCCCTGCGCGGACGCGTGGGTAACAGCTTCAACAACCCACCCAGTCGCGAAAATTGTGCAGACCTGGACTCACCTCACCTCATCCTCCACCTCGTCCTGCTTTGCGCCGCACTCCGTTTCTTAATGCAACCCGGATCTTCTCGGCCGACACAACCCAACCACCCGACCTCTACCTACCTACCTACCTACCTACCTACCTACCTGCTTACTGCGTACGTACCTACACTGCCTACGGATACTCTGTCCATCCTTCGCGCCTGCGCGCGCAAACCAATGAGACCAGTGCCAGCCAGCCTCTTGCTTGCTTACACGTTGGGTTCGCACACTGCACTGCACTGCACTGCGCGTTGGATTGCATATAGCAACAGGGGTCCAGCTGCGGAACACGGTGAACCACCCACAACCGCCTGCTCCTCCTTTCCTTCCCCGACGAGACGAGACCTCCTTCCGCGCAGTTGCTACACTATCCATACAGCTTGACGACACTGACCCGAAAAGGTCACCACCCAAGTCGACCTCGACTTCCTTCGCCCACCCCCTCAAGGCAAGGCCTGCCTCCTTCCTCCCCTCCCCCCTAACACGTACCCTTCCTCGATTTTGTTACTGCTGCTGCTGCTGCTGCTCCTCCGCACCCCCCCTCCCCCTCTCCCGCTTCTCCTCACCAAGGACCAGCCATAGTGCAACAGCAGGCAAGCAGGGGAGAAAAAAAAAACATACGCGAAAAAATCCGGAAGAAAGAAAAAAAAACCTCCCAGTCGCGCCGTTCTGCACAAGGACCACACACTCCAAGGGCACAGCTCTCGCTCAATCCGCGCCCCAGGGTGTCGCGCATCCACGCCTCTTTCTTCCCCTGGTCGACCTCATGAAGTCCAATCGTGGCTCCATAAAAATTTCTAATTAAAATCGAAATGGCTCAAGAAGACACCACAAGCATCAGCACAAGCACGAGTACCAGCACCTCCAGCGTGCCTGTATCCGTGCCTGTGCCTCTACCTGATGCCAACGACGTCGTCGCTGCCAGTACGGAGCCCTTGACGACCTCTACTAATTCGGCCCATCCCCCGACCACCTCGGCCTCTCCTCCCTCTTTTACTCCTCCTACGCCTCCTCCGCCTCCTCCACCTCCTCCTCCTCCTCCTCCTCCTTCTATCTCTGTTCCTGCTCCCGTTCCCGCTCCCTCACCTGCTCCTGCTCCTGCTCCCGCTCCCGCTCTTGCCTCCGCGACGCCGATCTCGAGCTCGACTTCGATCTCGATCCCGACCTCGACCTCGACCTCGACCTCGACCTCGACCTCGACCTCGACCTCGACCTCGACCTCGACCCCGACCTCCTCCGCCGAGATCTCCTCGAACGCGACTGCGAACGCATCCGTTCCTGCTACGGCACCAGCATCTACGACTGGTCTGGGGACCGCGTCTGCTCCGGCTGCTCCTTTTGCCGATCCCACTCCTGCGCCCCCGCAGCAGAACGGCCAGCAGAACAGCGACGCAAGGGCGTCATCCTCGCCGACCATGTCCCACCATCACCAGCCTCAAAGAGGCTATCCGAGCCCCAACAACTTCCCATCGCCCGGCGCCTTAGCCCCGAACCAATACTCCTACCACCCGCAACAGAGCCAGGTCTCTTCGGACCCATACAGAGCCAGTCCTGGTCCACCAGTTCCCTCGTTGCCGAGCATGAAGAGCCTCGACCATCACTACCAACAAGGAGCGCCGACTCCTCAAGCAATGCCAATGCAGATGCAGATGGCCCCAAACCCGAGCATGCAGTATTATCTGCCGCCAGGAGTACAGGGCAACCCATACATGACGCAGGACCTGAACCACCTGAGATATCAGATTCCACACCACGATCCTAGGCTGATGCGCGGTCCTGGCGGCCCTAAGAAGGTGAGTTGGAAGGAATCGGTGGTGAGAGGCTGCCATGGCAGCATCGGGTTATTTGGATAAAAACTGACGGCCTTTGTAGGAGATTAAGCGCCGTACAAAGACTGGTTGCCTTACGTGCCGCAAGCGTCGCATCAAGGTTAGTGGTGATTTCCTGTTATTCCATGCCCCCCTCTCTCTGTCTTTTCCCCTTCTCTCCTTTTCATTCATTTATACCGTCCCTGTTCCTGCCCCTCCTTTTCGCCCTTGATGGCATTCAATGTCCCAATGGAATGGGCGATTTTGAGGCAGTGGAGAATGTTTGTCTGAGCACCGGCCAGACGGAGTGCAACACCATTGGAGAAAAGAGGGAATGTGACCGTGGCAAAGAAACAAAGTTTTCGATAAGCGAATCCAGTCGCGGTTTCTCAAGGCTTAGAGGGTGGGAAAAAAACGGTCGCTTGACGTTCGCTTGAGCTGGAGCTACTGCGAAGCGAGGACGGGAGCCATGCCATGCCGTGGACCACGTTCCGGGATCGCGCCTGCGGCTGCGCATACGCCCGCGCCCGCAGGGAAGAGCAATCTTCCGTTCCTGCAGAACCGACCGCCGCCGCCGCCGCCCGCTGAGCACTGCCCCTCCCCTCCCCTCCCCTCCCCTCTTCTGGGAAAGAGGTCCAAGCCTTGACCTGTCGGGACGCCTCTCGCTTCGCCTCGCCTCGCCTCGCCTAGCTAGCTAGCCTCGCTTCGCACCTTCCACCTCCAAGAACTCCCCCAAACTCCTGCCACCGTCGACTTTGGCTATTGGCTAGTTTAGCTTGAGCCTTACCCGCGGCGCCGCCGCTTGATTTCATCCCAACTAACATCCCTCACCTCATCTTACCTTGACCTCATCATAACCCATCATCATCATCATCATCATCCCTGACTCTCAGTCATCTCTACGGGCAAAGGCACCTGCAACTCTGCGATTGCCAAAAAAAAAAACCCAACTGTCTATTTCTTGCCGTCGAGACACCCGTCGTCTATGATAGCACTCTTCCCATTCGGCCATCATTAAGGAAGGTTACTTTTTCTAACCGTCTCCTCTCAGTGCGACGAAGCTCACCCGACTTGCAATAATTGCAAAAAGTCGAAACGCGAGTGCTTGGGTTACGATCCCATTTTTAAGCAGCAGCCCGGCCCATCCGCTATCCAGCCCGCCCCAAACACCCAACGAGTGCCGACCCCGACCATCCCGTCGGTGCCTTCGTCCGTCCCGCCAACGGTACCAACCGTGCCCTCGACGCCCGCTGCCCCTCTTGTCCCTCTGCCGGTTTCTTCGTCCAACCCCTATGGTGCCCAGCCAGCCGTCTTGCCCAGCTCGTACAACCCTCCCGTACCCTCTTCGCACTCGCCTCTCGACCCGGCCCTCTCCTCGACCGCATCCAGCGTCAAAACTGAGACGACATACGACTTCGCCGCGCCCATAGATCCTGCTCTGCAGACGTTACCCGCCCCGGCTACCGTATCATCCATTCAGGCTCACTCGTTCCCCGGCGAGCAAAGGGCAGGCTTCGACAACCATCTCAGAGGTGCGACGCTCCCGCAATCATTGTACATGCCTTGTTCTCTTTCAGCAGTCGCTCCGTCTCGAGTCTCGTATGCTGACTGGAACCAAGCATCCAAAAATATGAAGTTCGATGATCTCATCGGCCTCCTGGGCCCTGCCGCTCTCACCCAGGAGATTGCCCTTACCCCGGAGCTACTCACCGAAATCATCAACATCTACCGCGAAGTCTACGCCGTTGGCCTGCAAGCGTTTTTCGAATCCAACTGGTTCCAGAAGCAGGATGTCCAGGGCAAATTCTTTCTCGAGCATAACCCGCCTCTCCTCAGCCAATTCGCTTCTTTCCTCAAGGTTGTCCAGTCTGTGCCGGCCAATGACCACACGCAGATGGCGCATTCTGGAGTTCTCGAGACGCGCTTGATTTGGGCACTGGCTACCCTGCCGTGTAACAGCGCCCCTCCCTCGACAAACGTTGAGGCCAAGGTCCTGCCACACCCGGAGGACCTGACGGAAGCTGCCAACCGAGTCAAGGTGCTGGAGACTCTTCTCTCCGGTGACTTCCTACCCTCGAATATCCTCGCTCCTCCCGTACCTGATGCGAACCCTCACCGCCAGCAGGAATTTGAGTTCTGGCACAACCTGGCTCAATACCTGTGCTACCACGATGCCGCCAAGCGTGACGAGGTCCTTGGCCGGCTGAGGCTTCAGTTAGGAGGCAGAGAGAACCGTGATCTCATCTACTCAATTGCCATTTCACGCGAGCTTTCACCGCGGGTTGAGCCCGGATTTGAAAGAAACATTCCCAAACACTTGGACGAATCCGACCCCAAGAACCGGTTGTGGGTTGCCAATAAGTTCATCCAGGATGAGGCACAGGTCACTGGCGGGACTACTAACATTGTCCGACGGTTCAGTGAGATTGCCATCCGAGCTTACATCAGTCCTGGTGTGAACATTGCAGCACAGTCCAGTCCGCATGTTTTAGCACAGCCTTGATGGGTTTCGGCCAAAATCTCTTTAATTCAGCATTTCACGCTCTGCAGCATTACTCAGGCTCAGGGACAGCGGGGGGGGAGAAGAACAAAAAGTTTTTTAAAGGCGTTACCAGGAGTGGAAGGAAAGCATGGCTTTCGGTTCTTTGAAGTTTCCGTTTCCTTTTCTCAGGCGGTTGGTTGCATGCGAGCCTGCAATGTGCTGCTCGTCCAATGACTCTTTCACAGTCGACAGCATCATTTTATGAGCAGTCACACACCCTAAAAACTAGTTATATTTCAGCATGGCGAGCGGTACAGGGGAAAGAAGAGAAAAGTGTTTTTCCCTCCTTTGCGTTCCCAGATATGGGTTAGCAATCGGGGAGGTGGTTGTAGGCTGGTGTCATCATCCCTACCCTGCGGATTTCGTGGGCGTAGCAGACGTGGTCACAAGGTTTTGGGACTACCCCGTGCTCAATGTACTATACTATACAGCAGATTCACCCGGGTTCTAGGAACAGGACACCGGTAAGAATAAAATAAATTACAAAGACTTTTACAATCATGAACGCGGAGATATGTAGATGCAGGTCAAGAGCTGCGGCGGCCCGGGATCCCGTCGGGTACGTCAGACGCAACCGACTGGACGACGCTGCAGGGACTCCTTACACACACACACAGAGAGAGAGAGAGAGAGAGAGAGACAGAGAGAGAGAGAGAGAGAGACAGGGAGAGAGAGAGAGAGAGACAGGGAGAGAGAGAGAGAGAGACAGGGAGAGAGAGATAGAAAGTGCTACGCTCAAGGGATGTAGACGCCGTCTTCTACGGTTAGGGTGGATTACATGCAGACGCTTATCCGTATGAGCAGTTCGATATCGGATAAAGTGGTGGCGGTGGTTTCATCTAGGGGGCATGACTGCAGCAGCGGGGCGATTACGAGACTCAGTGAGGGAAAGCAGTCCGTCACTGTGTCTCATCGTGGAATCAGAGGAGACCGGGCGAGGGTTACGGTATCGCCGGCTCGGCCTTCTCTGTTCCGGTTAGAACGACGCGAGCTTCCTCGGTCCCGTTGGCCCCGGCCAGTACCGGGTCATATGGGCCGGAACTCGGAGGCACTCGGAGGCCCCACGGCGGAAGAGGGGGGATGAAGCAACGATCGCGTTTGCAGGGCTCTGCGTCTTGGGCCAGCTTCAGCCTCTTTTGCCTGACACATAATGCTCCGTCTCGTAGGCAGGCAATCTCCCCGCTACGGGGCTACGGGTCGATATCGGCTGAGGCGGCGGCGCTCCGAGCTCCAATCGAGTTTAGGCCCCCCCCCCCACCGCCGATCATCGCCCCCGCCCTCTTCGCCTGCCATTACTTGATCAAGCCTGTCTGTTATGCGACGATTCGACGGGCCGAAATAGGCACACCCCGCGTCGGGGTTTTGCAGGGGCATTTGTTGTTCCTTGACGACATTCGTTCCCTCCTGCTTTCGCCGTGCCCGGTGCTTTCCTTTTATCGTCATTGGACAGTACAGCAGAACGTCCTCAGTCTCAATCCTCAATCCCACCGACTTGATTTCGACTGTTTGGTCAACGTGCACAGAGCAATTGAGCGAGTACGCATCGCACGTAAGTACACACGCCAACTCCTGGCCTCTCGGGGGAACACATGCCGGCATCGGACGGATGCCCATAGCAGAAGTGATGCGTTGCTGACCAGGCCTGGGATATGCTTCATAGAGGGCTCAAGCTCCTGACTATCAATTCGCAGAGATAACTGTGCCACCCCCGAGAGTGACCCATTCCGCAACCATGTCGAGGCCCAAGGTCCTCCAGCTGGGCGAGATCGAGCAGTACGTTGACCCCGTCACCTCGATCCCTTCCCTTCCGTCCTTCTTCGTCCTTCCGCGGCCCCAGGCTAACCCGCCCCGCAAGCGCCCACGAAGCCTGGTCCGGGCTGAGCTCCGTCGCGGATATCGTCAAGCCCAAGGCGACCAGCCGCGCCGAGTTCTTGGACGAGTGCAGGTCCGGCGCCTTCGACGGTGTAAAGGCCATCTACCGCACGTTCGCGAGCGTCGAGACCACGGGGCAGATCGACGCCGAGCTGCTTGCCGCGCTGCCCGATAGCGTAGGCTTCATCTGCCACAACGGTAAGCCACCCCTCCTTCCACTTTTCTGCCTTCTTCCACTTTTCTGCCTTCTAGCGGAGAGAGAGAGAGAGAGACGAACCCCTCCCCCCTCCCCTCCCCTCCCCTTAGACTAATACACCTGGGCCCGCGCCGACACTGACACGCCGCGGCATCCAGGCGCCGGCTACGACCAGATCGAAGTCCCGGCCTGCACCCCGCGCGGCATCCTCGTCTCCAACACCCCGACCGCCGTCGACGACGCCACGGCCGACATCAACATCTGGCTCATGCTCGGCGCCCTGCGCAACCTCAACGCCTCTGTCCTCTCCCTCCGCGCCCGCCGGTGGCGCGGCGACCCGCCCCCGCCCCTGGGCCGCGACCCCCAGGGCAAGGTTCTCGGCATCCTCGGCATGGGCGGCATCGGCCGCAACGTCGCCCGCAAGGCCGCGGCGTTCGGCATGCGCGTGCGCTACTTCAACCGGACCCGGCTCGACCCGGCCCTCGAGTCCGAGTGCGCTGCCACCTACGTCGACTTTGAGACGCTGCTGCGGGAGAGCGACGTCATCTCCCTCAACCTACCTCTGAACGTGAGTTTACCCCTCCTCCCTCGTATTCTGTCAAGAAGAAGAAGAAGAAGAAGAAGGGGACATGCTGACTGGTACCCAGGCTCACACCCGCCACACCATCTCCCACGCGCAGTTCGCCCAGATGAAGGCTGGCGTCGTCATCGTCAACACGGCGCGCGGCGCCGTCATCGACGAGGCCGCCCTCGTCGACGCCCTCGCGTCCGGCCGCGTCGCCAGCGCCGGCCTCGACGTCTTCGAGAACGAGCCCGAGGTCCACCCGGGCTTGCTCGACAACCCCAACGTGCTGCTTGTGCCGCACATGGGCACGTGGACGGTCGAGACGAGCCTCAAGATGGAGGAGTGGGCCATCGGCAACGCGCGGCGGGCCGTCGAGGAGGGCCGGCTCAACAGCGTCGTCGTCGAGCAGAGGGAGCTGGCGAAGACGGGGTGATGGCAAGAAGAGTGTGATAAAGAGAGTGAGAGATAGGGCTAGAGAGATCCTGTCAGTGCCGGCGAGGAGGTTAGTTGGCGGTCCGAGGTCCGATTGGCAATGCGCTGAACCTAGTCCGGACACTTATAAGCACTTTGAGAGCAAGGTTTCACTTGGTTCCGTCGGGATTGAGTAATGTAGACAGCGCTACGCAGACCTGCAAATGATGTATACACACATGCCGAGGGTACGAGTTGGTGTTTGATTTTTTCATCAGATCACCGACTAAGAAGGAGGCTGAGCAGACGAGAAGGAATGGGTGGGTGAGGATGCGGCTATCAATCACATCAACTCAAGGGAAACATCGACCAGTTTCAACCACATCCCAACCGATAATCACTTGCACAAAGAACCTCAAATGGTTACTCAAAGGACGCATATGTTCGTCTATGTGGACCACGGTTGACGGGTCCTAGTCCTCCAAGTTAATCTACCCGTGTCCCTTATTTCCCATATCCGGGGGTTGAGTCCCTGTTTTTGTCCCGCTCCCAAAAGTCGGGCTGACGAAAAACGAAATACAAAATGCCATCGTCTGGGGAATCACTATTCACAAGCCAACGCCTAATTTTTGTTGAAAAATCCCGCAGTCAGGCAAACTCCCAAAAGCTTTTGAAGTTTCCAGCCCGTAACCGCCCCCAGCCGAGATTCCCTTTCCCAGATGTGTCATGCAAGTCATGCTGTTGAGAACACACGTTGCCAAATGTTATGGTGTACGCTCGTTGAAGTCATTAATCGAAATGTTTTGGAAATCCAGTCGCAAGACTGGGTGTCAAAAGAAGACCGCTTAGTAGCGGTAGATGTCGCTCTTGTAGGGACCCTCGACGGCGATGCTGAGGTAGTCGGACTGGACCTTGCTGAGCTGGGTGAGCTCAACGTTGCAGTGGGCCAGGTGGAGTCTGGCGACCTCCTCGTCAAGGACCTTGGGGAGGACGTAGACGCCAACATCGAGCTTGCCAGCCTTGGCAAACTCGACGTACTTCTGGCCCCAGGCGGCGTCACCGTTCTTGTACAGCATGATCTGGGCAAGGACCTGGTTGGTGAAAGAGCAGGACATGACGAAGGAAGAGTGGCCAGTGGCACAGCCAAGGTTGACCAGGCGACCCTCGGCGAGGAGGATGATGTGGCGGCCGTTCTTCATGAGGAAGCGGTCGACCTGGGGCTTGATGTTCTGGACGCTCTGAGCGTTGGCCTTGAGCCACGCGACGTCGATCTCGATGTCGAAGTGACCAATGTCTGCGGAAAGAAGCGGTCAGTCAAAGAAGAAGAAGAAGAGTATGACAATGGCCCCGTAAACCCGGGAGACTGAGGTATATACTCACTGCAGACGATGGCGTCATTGGGCATGGCCTCGAAGTGGACGCCAGTCAGGATGTCACGGCAACCGGTGGTGGTGACGAAGATCTGGCCGCGGGAGGCAGCCTTCTCCATGGTGGTGACCTCGTAGCCGGCCATGGCAGCCTGGAGGGCGTTGATGGGGTCGATCTCGGTGACGATGACACGGGCACCCATGGTGTGCAGGGCCTGGGCGCAGCCCTTGCCGACATCACCGAAGCCAGCAACGACGGCGATCTTGCCGGCGACCATGACGTCGGTGGCACGCTTGATACCGTCAATGAGAGACTCGCGGCAGCCGTACAAGTTGTCGAACTTGGACTTGGTGACGGAGTCGTTGACGTTGATGGAGGGGACAAGGAGCTTGCCGTCCTTGAGCATCTTGTAGAGGTGGTGGACACCGGTGGTGGTCTCCTCAGAGACACCGTAGCAGCCATTGAGCATCTCGGGGTACTTCTCGTGGACGAGGTGAGTCAGGTCGCCACCGTCGTCGAGGATGAGGTTGAGCTTCTGGCCGTCCTTGAAGGCAGTCAGCTGCTGCTCCAGGCACCAGTTGTACTCCTCCTCGGTCTCGCCCTTCCAGGCAAAGACGGGGACACCGGCGGCGGCAATGGCAGCAGCGGCGTGGTCCTGGGTGGAGAAGATGTTGCAGGAAGTCCAGGTGACCTCGGCACCGAGAGCAGTGAGGGTCTCGATGAGGACGGCAGTCTGGATGGTCATGTGCAAGCAACCAGCAATGCGGGCACCCTTGAGGGGCTGGTCGGCGGCGTACTTGGCACGGGTCTGCATGAGACCGGGCATCTCGTTCTCGGCGAGCTCGATCTCCTTGCGGCCAAAGGCAGCCAGAGAGAGGTCGGCGACCTTGAACTTGGTGGCGGGGGCAGCCATTATGAAGTTGGTTTTGTTTGTAGAGGTAGTGATTTTGGTTAGGGGGAGAGAGATGGAGGGGGGAGAAGATGAGAAGAGAGGAAGTGAAGAAGAAGAAGGGGGACGAGGAAGGAGAAGAAGGCTTTAAAGGTCGGCGGAGGGCAAGGGGGACTGGAGGTAGAAGGAGCAAAAAAATAAAATAAAAATAAAACAGGGACCTTGGATGTAAGGAAGCATAGGTAGGTCGGTAAGGTAAGGTAAGAAGTACCTACCTACCTACCTACCTATCTACCTTTTGGAGGGGTTCAGGGCCAGGCATACGGCATGGTTGGAAAGGACGGCAGGAACGGGCAGGGCGGTGAGGTGGGGGAGAGAGAGAGAGAGAGAGAGAGAAAGTGTGTGTGCCTGCCCGCCTGCCCGTACGGATGGATACCTGCTGCGCTCTGTCGTCCTGACACCGGAGAGAGGGGGGGAAATCTCTGCTGTCTTTTCTGCCCTTTTCCCTTTCCCGATGCGAGAAATCCTGTCTAGTCAGTCAGTCAGTCACGGCGAGTCCAATCATCAGACACCCGAGGTACTTGGTCGGCGAAGAGCGGGCGGTTTGGCGAGGGGAGTGGAGGGGAGGGGAGGGGGGGCACGGAGACTTGGGAGCACAGAGGCGGGGCAAAAAAGTTCAACGAGGTGCAGACGCTGCAGACAGTGTGGCAGGCCAGGTGGGGGTATTGGAGGGGAGCCGCTCACTCTACTGGCCATTGCTCTGCGAGACTTTGCAAGCTGACACCATGGCAGGAGGTATATTGCTCCCTCGTCCGTGTCAACTTCTGATAAGTGTAGGTAGAGGGCAGGGCAGGGCAGTGGAGAAGAGGAGAGGAGCTACCTACGGACATGACTTGGTGTCTCGTTCGATTGCCATCCAGGAAAGGAGTTCCGCCCGGGTGCACTTGATTGAGCCTCGAGTATACCTAGGTAGGTATTCCCTCACAAGGTAGGGGTCCAGAGCAGAGGCAGCACAGCACCAAGCTCAGGTACCTACAGTCGGTATGTATCAACAATAACAGCCCTCTCTTACTTTTGATACTTGTTGCCGAGTCTACCTATCTTTGCTAGGTATCTACCTACCTATGCTTCGCCTGCGGATCACTTTCAACAAACCATTGCGGTGAAGGGAGCCAAACGAGGGCAGCCAAAGGAGGGGCTAGGCTCGGCGTCCGCCCCGGTTCTCAGTCCGATGTCTCACTCATGCACGCGAGGGGGGTGGTTGGAGACTTCAATCCAACCGTCAAGACGCTCTGGCTCGTGATTGTCTCATCCAACGTCGTTCAATTGGCAATTTGCGTCCTGTCTGTCCTCTCCTTCAGGCCCAAAGTCCAACGCCCATTTTCAAACCCTGGCTGCAATAGGCACCGCACATGGGAGGTAGGTACTTCTGAGGGAGGGGCTAGCTAGATAGACCCAAGGGAGCAAGCAGAGCTCGAGAATGAGCTGACCTAGCATCGTCCCAGGACCATCCCTCCACCTGTACCTCCAGAGATAGGTATCACTGTGTAGCTCGGTACCTAAGCTCAGGTCAAGGTCAAGGTCTCGGGGAGATGAATTATCCGCACGTTTGTACAAAACAAAAACAGTGCATCCCTCCCGCCTCTGGCTGTGGCCGACCTGTCTGAGGTACCCTAAGCTAGAAGTAAGGTAAGGTTAGGTCGGGTACCGTAAAAAGCGGCAGAAGAGAAAAAAAAAAAAGGTACATTTGTCCCGCCTGTTCCAAGGGTGATACGAGCGTAGATCCGAAGAGGGGCCAGGTACTACGTACATACCCTGACAGAGATGTCCCTCACTGCCCTTTTTTTTTTCTTTTTTTCTTAATGCATTTCGGCAGGTGCTGCGTGGCCCAGGCGTGCCGTCGAGACTCGATTTTAGAGGTCGAGAAGCCAAATCGCTTTCTTGTTTCCCCTTGTTTTACCGTTCCCTGGCGCTAGTCCTCTTTTGGCCGGGAGCACTGCGAAACCCCTCGATCCTGCCTGCCCCGCCGGTGATTTGACCTCCCACCAGCGTCAGCGTCGTGGACAATTGACTCTCCGAGTCTCTGTACACGGTTCCCTTCTCCCCGCCCTTATTAATACCCGCATATCTCAACTGGCCTCTGTCTGCGCCCAGGTTTCCCAACGGACGTGCACAAACTCTAGCCGGCAAAACCTACAGTAAGCTCAGAAATGCATGCGTGCAATCAGTCCAGAGATGGGACGACTCGGTCCGAGAGGCGCCGCCATGGCGGGCATCACGCCAAGAACGAGACCTAGGTATTCGTTCACGCAAAAATTCTCCCGGTGTGTGGTCAATGTGCTTTGTCACTTCATGTTCGATATGCTATAGTCAAGGCATGAATCTCTAGATGGTCTGGAGGACGCCGTAACAACGGACAACTATGTCCATGTGGCAGAGGCTCCGCTCCGCTCCGCATTATCCTCGCTCGCATCCTGGCAAGCCTCCCCCCCGTGGCTTTGGGGCTCGAAATGCCCTCTCCCAGACCGCGACAGTCTCGCCCTTCAGCCCCCTCCTCCTGCTCCAGTAAATCGCCCTGCATCTTGGCGTGAATCCTGGCGTGCCTGGCCAACGCCAAGGGCATCACCGCATGTTGGCCGTCCCCAGGATAGGACGGAGGGACCGTTGGTCGCGCTGGTATGCAAGAAAAGACATCGAATATCGACTCAGTACACACTGCCTGGGACTAATTACCGTAACGCCGTTTCGAATGCTTCATCCGCTCCCCAGATCATTCATCATTCCCAGAACACCCGTTCTCTGAGGTAATTTTACTCACGTTTTGTGTCTGTCCCTCGCCTTCTTCCTCCCCGCATCATCCTCCCATCTCTGCTCTTCTTGTCGTCCGTCCAACGTCCCTCCCGACGAACCACAAGGGTTAGACCTGAGCCCGGCTTCACGCGTCCATCTAGGCACGCTTGGGCAGCAGGTTCTCCCTGGCGGCAAACATCTTGGCGCTGATGTTGGCCGTAAATCCGTCCACCTGCTTGCTGTACTGCTCCACCTGCTTGGCGTTCAGCATGCCCTCGAGCCTGCTGGGCTCCTGGGGCAGCTTGAACAGCCTCTGCCATTCGTCCTCGGGCAGCGGCGTCTGCTTGGCCGCCGCGCGCGCCGCGTTCTCCGCCTTGCGCTTGGTCTGCCACTGCGTGATCTTGGCTTGCTCACGGCCGAGCTGACGCTGGTAGAACTGGAAGTTGTTGAGGTCCGTGTAGTGCGACTCGATACTCTCCAGCAGAAGGTCGCACGTCTTCTCGAGGAAGGGGTCTATCGAGAGGTCGAGGTTCTCGACCGACGGGTGCAGTTGCTGCTTGATGGGGTCTTCGCGCAGATCCGACAGGGAGTTGGGCGACTCGATCTTGTCCTGCTGGGGGAGACCGGGAAGCTGGTGAAGGAAGGAAGTCAAGAGGTGGGTGTTGTGAATCTCGACGGGGAGCTCGGCAAGGATGTCCTTGAAGGTGAGCTTAGAGGCTTTCAGACTGCACCATGATTACGTTAGCGCTGCGACGAGCCGGGCATGTCCGTGACTATTTTTTTTCATTGTTCAATGACGTACCTCTCGGTCGTGAACTTGCCCTCCTTGTAGGCGGCCATGAAGGCCGGGGTGAGCTTGAAGGCGCGCAGGCTGAGGGAGCCCTGGGAGCTGCGGCTGACGTCGTGGACGAGGGCGACTGTCCGGTCGTTTTCCTTCTGGTAGTGGTACTGGTTCTCGATGAAGCTGAGGTTGACAAAGTTGCTCATAGCGGCGCTCGTGTACCAGCCGACGTTGTTAGCGTCGACGTTGACCTCCTTCAGGTGCTTAATCATCTCGTTCTGGTAGACGATGTTGGCCTTCTGGCGGGGGGCAGCAGAGGCGATGGCCGAGGCGTCGTTGCTGCTGTTGTTGTTGTTCTGGTGGCTGTCGGTGTTTGCGACGTCGACCGTGGGGAACTGGAAGGTGTTGGTGATCTCGAGGAGGCCATCCGAGTCCATGCCGACGATGGAGCCGGTCGCGGTCGTGGGGAAGGTCTGTGACCCATGCTTGACGATTTTCATCACCACCTAGAGGCGCAATAGTATCAGCAACGGTTCCTTCCTCTCCTCCCCGCATGCCCGTCCATCAACACGTAGCACAGAAACCCCAAGTTAGGAGGAGAGGTGGGGCAGGGTTCGGTGCAGGACTCACAAGGGCCTCAACGCGAACCGCCTTGAGCGGCACCTCCTTGATAACGTCACCCATACTTGCGATACGATCAGAGGGATTCGTGCAGGTTCAAAGATTCCTGGCTATTATCGAGTCTGCGGCTGCGGGATCGATGGTGTCGCGTGCTTGGCAGTCGGGTTTCGAGGGGGGCGGGGGCGTCGTCTCGTCGTGATGCGAAATATCGAACTTTTCGCTTGTGTGAGGGATTGTGGGAGATTGTGGGCTGTCGGGCGGTGGGCGTCGGCAGAACTTCGCTCAGTACCTACTACAGATGTAAGTAGTGTCTATCGGCTGTCTGTATGTGTTGCACTCACCCCCCCGCCCTCCCTCCTATTTACACACCCGGCCGACGACCGCCGCCGCCCGCCGCCGCCGCCGTCTTTCGCAACACGGTAAATCCGTAACAGATGCCACACGCCACGTCCTGAATGGGAGGCCATCCCACACATGCCGCCCCCACGCCGAAAGCACTCATATGGAGTTTAAATTCAACGTCGCCTCGTCTCACCGGCTTGCTCTTTTCCCCTCCTGCTTTCCCTCTCAAAAGCTTGCTCATTGAACTCGCCTACTCTCGAGCATCATTTTGCGATATCACTCGGGGGGGGGTGTTGTATGCCTGCGGCGGGTTGCACCTGCTCACAAAAGCAGCTGCGGCACATGGTTGTCTCGTTTCTGACCTGAACTGTGTGGAAGTACAAACCTTTGTCGGCCTTGGTTTCTGACCCCAACCACGGCAGGGCATGTCGACAATCCGGTTTGCAACGAGAGTACACAAGTCACATTTCCAGAATTAGAGGGGAATCGATCAGAGGTGTCAAAGGCGTCCATGTGGTACGCCGTCTATTGCGAAATCAAGTCATGTTCTCGTGGCTGTACAATGCTACCCCAGATGCGCCCATGAGTTAGGTAGTCACCCAATGCCGTCCACCACACACACGCCCTGTTTGTCGGTGTGTTTTCTTCCCCCGTACTCACTCATTGCCCTAGCCCAATTGCGACATGCGTTCCAAACCAAACAAATCCTCAAACGCCATCATTCGCCATTTTAGGCCTGCCCGTCAAATACCTCCGGACGCTCTTAGTCAACCCAATCGACAATCTCCCAGCTCTCGGCGGCATCGCCGATGACCAATCGATGCCGGTCAATCCGCCAGAACGAGTACATGGACGCTGTCGCGCGGCTTGCCCTACGATGGGCCGGGCCGTGGCCTGCCTTTACGGCATCTGGCCTTGACCTCCACACGCAAGTTGCGAGGTTCCTCCCTTCCGAATCAGGACTTCCAAACCAGTACCTGTTGATGGTCAGTCAGTCTTTGTTCTCTCTGTTAGTGTGCGAAACTTTTCTAGTCTCCCTTACTTCAGGAACCCTCCGACTTGGTTGGCCTCGGCGTGCGCGGCCTTGTCCAGGATGCCGAGGTCTTCGTACACCGTCGATGGGGGGATCGTTGAGCGGAACGCAACGATGTAAAAGGAAGTTTCCTTGAACGTTTTCCCCGAGGATTGGATGAGACTTTTGAGTTCGCTCATGACATCTCCCCAGTTGAAGGACTCGACATAGTCGGCTGTGGCGTAGTCGGCACGGAGGCACTCCATCCGAGACAACGCCCTGGCAAGGAGCGCGTTCTCGTCGTCGAGCGTGTCGAGATCCAGCAAGTGCTCAGGGTCCGTGTACGGCGAGTGAACTAAGAACCTGTCGGTGTTGTCGATGTCGACTTCATCAACATTGACGGCTGCACCCTCCTTGATCTTTTGGGCGAGGGGGTCGACAACCGCGAAGGGTGCCGTGCTTACAATGGCTGTCATGTCGAGAAGTTGGGTGAAGGCTTCCCTGTTTCTGCGAGGGGCCGTCCAGTGGATGAGTTGCAGGCCGGTCCAAGATGTGAGCAAAGAAGACAGTGCCTGAGAGCTGTGGCCTGAAGTCTATTGCTGTGGCTCAACAACAAGGGTTTGACTGGTGTTGTTCGATGATGCAGGTCGTGTTGGCCTATGTAATGAGCGAGTATGTCTTGGAGGGGACTGACGAATACGGAGAGGGTTGTGGGAGTCTGAGATCAGCTTGGGGATGGGAAACAACGAAACAACACGGGAAAAGAAACCGAGCGTGGCATTGGAATATAAGAACAGCCCAAAAGGCTAGAGTTAAGACGTGTCGGCAGGGGGCGTCGAGGAAAACGTCTTTTTGACACAGGATTGCCTAACCCAAGCCTGGTGGGTCGGGAGACTACACCGTCGAGCGACTCGGGACGAGTCAAGACCAGCTGACTACACCGTGTACCAGTCAAAGGAGCGGTGTTCGTCCCTCAACCATGCTCAGGAGCCCCTTTTGCATAGTGGGAAAGGCGGGAGCTGGGCGGGCGGGCTGGCTGCCCGTGGAGCGTCTCATATAAGAAAAATAGAAATAAAAATAAAAATAAACAAGGCCTTACCGGGTGTTTGCATTGCATGGCAGGGAAAAGCATGGAACAGCCACTGTGCCGTCGGTGGATGGCGCAATCAGGCGCGGTTCTGATGCCAGCGACGCAATTTCCATCTGATGGCTTTTGGCTCTGGATTTTGTGGGCACGGCCTTTACGCTACCCACGCGGATCTACCTACAGGCCAGACGGGTTACCTACCTTTCTTTGCCAATGTCCAAGGCAAGAGACCACGGGCATGACTCTTGCGGTCGATGCTACACTGAGGCGGAGGCAGTAGAGAAGAGAGAGCGAGATCGAGACTTGTGCTAAATTACAGCGACAAAGCATGGCTTGTTGCAAAACCGGCCAGGCGTAGACTGACTTACATACCTAGCACAGTACCCCATGTTATTATTACAGGCTGCTCGGGCCAGCATTCTTCAGCGACGCTACACCGAGCCATGACTAACAAACCTGTCTAGTCGGAGTCTAGTCTGATAGACAATGGAGCCTCAGGATGAGGTGATGGGAGTGAACATATGAGGTATAGTTTCGCATCCATCTTTGCATGTTCTCCTTCGACCTAAAGCACACTACGCGCGTGCTCTTTGTTTACTTGCAGCCAGAGGGCAAAGCGCAATTCGCGAGGCAATTATCTAGGTACTTAAATGGCGGGCCTACCCCGGGTTCCCCAGGCCTTGGCTGTGCCGCAGATCTGGCTTGCCTCCACAGGGCGGGGGGGCCAAGGTGCCTCTAGTGTACGGCTTCGGTCTCAGCGCCGGCGATATAGATCCACCCCGGTCCTCCCTTCTGCCGCAGCCATGAAGCCACACTATGTTTCGAACATGGCACTGTTCCCTCTTTCTTTCGGATTATTTTCGTCTTCAAGTTAGCCCTCCAAGGCGCCTACGGCCTGCCCACCTATATGTACACCATGCCGAACTGTCATTACGTGTCATTCACCACCCCTCCATCACGGCATCTTTTTTCCGCGTGGATGCTATTCACAGGTAGGTATCTAACTCTAGACATAATCACAGCACAGGGCCGACGTGCTTCGCCGTCACCGCTTCTTGCGCTGGCACTGACACGCATCCCCGCGTGCATGCCTTGTGCAGCCCTCTGCGTCCTATCACAACCCCTCGACGACACGCGCTTCGTCCTTCCCCCGCGTGAGCCAGACTTTTGACATCTCGTACGTCCCCAAGTACAAGCCGCTGCCGACCGCCGTCCACGCCGAGCGCAACCCACCACCGCGGAAGAGCCCACGAACGCCCTTCTGCCGGTAGACATCTCGCGCCACTTCCAAGCTCCCTTGTGTCTTTTTAGGCTTCGGCGCATCGCCAGCCCCCCTCGACGAAGCCGTCCCTCCGCCGCCTTCTGCATTGGCCTCGCCCGCGCTCAGCATCATGCGCGTCTTGATGACGTCGGTCGGCGTCGTGATGAACGCGGCTAACGCCCCCGCGGCCCCGGCACTGGTCCCCGTCACCACCGCCGTCTCGACGAGCCCCTGTTCCTCGCCCGCCCCCCTCACCCGCGTCCTCGAATCCCACGCCCTCTTCCGCACGTATTCGAATATGGGGAACTGGATCGCCGTGAAGGGCAGGTTGCGCGCGACGAGCGCCGTGTATCCGGAGAACAGCCGTCTCTGGGCCCCGGAGCTGGTGACTTGGCGCAATGCCTCGAGAGATGTCGACCGTCTGCCGCCCGATCCGCTGCTGCCGCTCTCATTCTGGCGGATCATTTGCGCGTTTTGCTTTATTACCTCGGCAGGCGCAAGGACTAGACATGATCCCATCTCGGAGATGGCCGAGGCCAAGGAGTGCACCAACGGTTGCGGGACCCAGCCGGTCTTGGACACTGTCTTCTTCATGCTCTCGTACGTGGCGAAAAAGATGCCAGCTTTAGTGCGTCAATCCCGTAATCAGTCAGTATGTCAATGTTGGAATGATAGGCATGCGAACGATCAGAGTGCGAGAGCGAGTGCCCACCTGCTGGTAACGTAACCAAGACGACACTCCCGATCCCCTGGTAGAGGCCGCGGAAGAGCGGCGCCTTGCTGCCTGGTGAAGAGGCATAGGTCTGGACGAAATCCCGGCTTTGGTACCGGGTCTTGAGGGTGTCGAGAGGGTAGACTAGGCAGTCTACTGTGAACGCTGCCGCAGCGCCAGCCTGGAGCTGTCAGTCAGATAACTGCTGATTCACCCGCGGCAAGAAAAAGCCATCGATTCCGGTAGGCCCGTCGACGAAGACGTATATCGTAGGCGACTTACCGCGTAGATCTCATACATGATGCCGAGTCCTTGCGTTTGGCGTCTTTTCGGATCCAGTAGGTCCTCAGGTAACAGCAATGATTCTGGAAAGAAAAGGAGGACGCTGCGGGTTTGGCAAGGCCACTCGCGCAATGAATGACATCATCTTTGACTATATCGAGACAGGACTTCCAGGAGCTATTTTGGCGACCGAGTCTGTCCCCCCCCTTTCCTTGCAATTTTTCGTCGCAAGAGCAACAAAACGTTTTCCTGGTTACTGCCGGGAAGATTATCAACTCCTGGCGCTCTTGCGGCATTGCAAGTCAAATCAAACATCACTTGCTGAAGCGAAACAATTGAAAATGGGTGTGGCGGTGATGTGTAGGTAGGTAGCTATCTAGTAGTTAGGCAGGTACATCGTATTAATGTGGCTGAAACCCAATTCAGGGTGGACCTTTGATTACCTAACCAAACGTTAGAGATAAGATAAGGAAATTTGAGTGCCCCGCCCCCGCCATGCGTGTCAGTCACCGTGTGTTGTTGCACCGGCTTTGCGATTGACTCCTACCAAACTTTTTTTTTCTTCTCGGCTGTTTTGCGCAAATTCAGAGATCTGTCACGCCCACGCATTTGCACCCGGTCAAGCATACAACATGGCCAGCATTACCGAAATGGAGGCTGAGGCCCCCCACAACAACTTCGATGTATGTGACATCTCTACCCCAACTGTCCATACCGAATAGCCCTTCAGGGCTCACGATATCTTACTGCGCTGCCTCGCACCACCGTCACGATGCCACGACCAGCCCATGCCCGAAGCTGCCCACGATATTCCCACGTATCTGCCTTTACAAAGCATACAAGGAACTGTATGCCAAAATTCACGGAGACTACTGGGAAACAGACGCTGATCTGCCTATGGTCACGTCCCGACACTTGTGGTATCCATGCGCGGGGCCTTCCAGTTGCATAGGCAATTGGCTCCTTACGACCAAATAAGATGGCTATCACAGATCGCTCAATGTCCGCTAAGACTTGAGCTACAGTTCAAACGTGGGCAGCTAGGGGCAAGCAAGCTGGCAGCGGAACTGGGTGGTTTGGCGGCAGCGGTCAAAGCCGTGACGGGCGAAGAGCGCAAGCGCGATGGCAGTTGATAAGAGTTGGACGTATTGTTTGCTAACATTGATTGCCACAGACTATCCTCGTTCTCGACTTTGGTTCCCAGACGAGCCATCTCATCTTGAGACGCCTGCGTGCGCTCAAGGTGTACGCTGAGATGCTGCCATGCACAACGAAGCTGGCGGATCTCCCCTTCAAGCCGAAGGGTATTGTTCTTTCTGGAGGTATGCGGCTTGACTGCCATCATGGCTTTTTGGGGGCTTTGTCACGTTGTGATACGGCACCGGTACCAAATCCTTAGCTTACTGACAACGAAAAGGACCCTCGTCCGTCTACGACCAGGGCGCGCCCCGTAAGGCTCCCCTCTTGCACACAGAGTGAAATCTGTACTAATTTTTGCAAGACGTTGACCCTGCCGTCTTCGATCTCGGTGTCCCGATTCTGGGCATTTGGTATGGTTGCCTTTTCTCTCAGCGGCGGTTATATGCTAATCCCGAGTTTCCAGCTACGGTTGCCAGGTAATATCCCTCTGCCTTCGATGAGCCTTGCATTAGTAGGATGCGGTTACCTCAGTGGCCTATTGAAGAGTCCTGGTCAGAATATGGATTAATTATAGTACAGGAGCTTGCTTGGAGAATCAACTCCGAGAACGTCGCCCGTGGCGCAGCCCGAGGTTTGTGACTTGGGAGAAACCTGTCGGAAAGGAACGCGCCATCTGACTATTCGACTGTGTAGAGTACGGCCACGCCGATGTTACCATCCACAACTCGGGCAACTCCCACACGGATCGCCTCTTTTGCGGTCTGGGAGAGACGATGCATGCCTACATGTCCCACTTCGACAAGCTCGTAAAGCTGCCGGAAGGCTTTGTGGTTGTCGCGAGCACAAAGAACAGCGAGTACGCCGCAATTGCCCACCAAACCAAGCCGATTTATGGTATGTCTCCAATATCAATGTGCCAAAGCGGCTCGCCCCAACGTCTTGTCTTTTATCAAAACGACACCATGAAAGACCACAGCAACTGATGACGGATCCCTTACAGGTGTACAATTCCACCCCGAGCTTGAACACGTGAGTGGAATCCTGATTTTGGTTGGACTAGTACTGACGTTACGCAGACGCCGAGGGGCAGTGAGATCCTTCGCAACTTCAGTGTCGACATTTGCGGAGCGCAACCCAACTGGGTTATGAGCGATTTTATCAAGAAGGAGATCGTCCGCATCAGACATCTCGTTGGCGACCGTGCCCAAGTCATTGGCGCCGTGAGCGGAGGAGTTGACTCCGTGAGTCATCCCCTTCCTTCATCAGAGCAGAATCAAGATTAGGGATTGAAGCTGACTGGGTAAACAGACTGTCGCTGCCAAGCTCATGAAGGAAGCCATTGGCGATCGCTTCCATGCTATTCTGGTCGACAACGGTTAGCAATTTACGCCTAAACGCAGCCAGGCATCAGATTAATACGAATACTGATATGCTACGCGTAGGAGTTATGCGCCTCAACGAATGCGAGCAGGTGAAGGAGACGCTCCAGAAGCACCTCGGCATCAATCTGACGGTTGTTGATGGAGCTGAATTGTTCCTCGGTCGTCTCAAGGGCGTCACAGAGCCGGAGAAGAAGCGCAAAATCATCGGTGGAACATGTATGACCATCCCTGGACTCTCCAGCTGGCGGGTCTCTCGAAGCCATTCATGCAATCTCTCTAACGGGAAGCAGTCATCGACCTTTTCGAGAAGGAGGCACTCCGTATCGAAAAGGAGGCTGAGAACACTCCCAATGCCGGCGCGGTCGAGTGGTTCCTTCAGGTACGTCTGGCCCGACCCCCTTTATTCTTGACTCTTGGCTGACTATTACGTTCTAGGGCACTGTGAGTGGCTGTGGTTCAGACCTAGGCTTTCGCGACGATGCTAATTTCGGGGTGTACAGCTTTACCCCGATGTGTAAGTCCAACCCTGTTACAAACGCCGTACAAAGCTGACCCTAGTTAAGTATCGAGTCGCTCTCGTTCAAGGTGCGTGGAACCGATCCATTAGCTCGACAAGGGCATGGGATGCGCTTTTCTTTACCGGCGTTGGAGTTTGCAGAGTACTGACTTTTGACTTTACAGGGCCCCAGCGCGACCATCAAGAGTAGGGCTTCCTAGCTGCCGATTCCCCGCGAGGTCCACCCCTGATCCCAAGACCTCGTCGCAAAGCCTGGACAAAAACGGATAGCTGCTGACTCTGGAAACAGCCCATCACAACGTTGGAGGCTTGCCCGACACGCTCAAGGTACGTCGGATAGGGACTGTATGAATTGGGGAGATGTCGCCGGAAGCACATGCCCGCGGCTCTTTTTCTCGACCATACTTCGGATGCTCAGAAGCGAAGCAACTGACACCATTCGCAGTTGAAACTCATTGAGCCGTTGCGGGAACTTTTGTAAGTGAGATTGGCTCTCGTCTTGACACACACCGATGTGCCGCACACGGTCGTGAGGTGGTCAAATGTGCCAGAGCAACAGACAGCAGTTGGCGGCGCCAAACCCTCGGCTTCATGCTTCAGCCCGGAACCAGAATTTGGCCCGTTCCTTACATCTTACCGCTGAACTCAACTAATCGTATGGTTAGCAAGGATGAAGTCCGAAGTTTCGGCAGGGAGCTTGGTATCCACGACGATCTCATCATGGTAAGGAGAATCTTTAAAGATGATTGGGGCATTCTCTAATAACCTTGGGCAGCGACACCCTTTCCCGGGCCCTGGAATCGCCATCAGAATTCTCGGAGAGGTCACACCGGAGCGCGTGGAAATCGCCCGAGCTGCTGACAACATCTTCATTTCGATGATCAAGGAAGCTGGCATCTACGATCAGGTGAGTGTGCAAAACAGCAAGTCTCTCGAGCCGCAGCTAACTATTTTACAGATGTCCCAGAGGTATGAAATCGCTTTCTAGGATTTGAGGGTGTTTTAAACTAACGTCCGAAGCTATGCTGGCCTGGATACCAACAGAGGTATGCTATGATTCGAAAATACCCTATTTTAACACCGTTCTTGGCGGCCTATGGCGGCTGCTTTGAGGTCTTGGGCTAACTGCTGTCTTATATAGCTGTGGGTGTTCAGGGTGACGCCAGAGTGTATGGCTACATCGTTATTCTCCGGGCCGTGCAGACCGCGGACTTTATGAGTTGCGAGGTAAGATCGTTTACGCCGATGTAAAGCGTTGTTGGGGTCTATAGACTGACAGAACGCATAGCCTTTTGAGTTTGACTTCAACCTCCTGAAAAAGATCTCGACACGTATTGTTAACGAGGTTGAGGGTGTCTCGCGTGTCGTGTACGACATTACCAGCAAGCCGCCTGGTAAGCCTGTCTATTCCTGTCCTTTCTGCTGCCGAAACCTAATCGGCAGGCCGTACACCCATGTGGCAGGCCGTACATGGAACACCAAACTGACCTCGATGTTGCAGGAACAATTGAGCTCGAGTAGAGTATATCAGAGCATAGAAAGCATGCAGTCGTATTAGGAAACGACAAATAACAATCCAAGGTGGTAGAGGTTCAGAGAATCACGGCGACCTGTTGGGGAATGTCCGTTGAATATATCGTTTCGCGTCGGCCATACGTTACGTAGGCCTATCTCCCAAACCCAAAATTGGCTTCGCCTCATGTCATATAACTTTCGTCACATCTCCCGGATACGCAACCGCAACCGAGGGCACCCTTATCCATCATCATCCTAGAAGAAGAAACGCCACACCACCCAAGTTCCAGCAGCTCGGTATGGGACCATTCACGCGCCGTTTAATATGACGTGAGGACCCGAGCTTGTCGATCTCTTGAACCCGCACAGCGCAATACTAACAGGGAGCAAGCCTGCATGGCAACACCCGGATGCGGAGAGCTCCGGCCCAGACCGAGAAAGGTGATGACAGCGAACTCTCCCGTGCGCTGACCTGCCGCTGTTTGTTAGGAGGGCCACCCCCCCGGAACCGCCATAGTCGCTGCAGGCCCATCAATGACATAGATAGAGTGTCGATCCATGCCCGGAAGACGTCCTTCCAGCCTTGGCGACGTCGCGGTCGGGCCCAAAAAGCTCCCTTGTCAATGCAGCAACAAAAGCACAAAAATGCACGGCCGACGGACGCCGATGGCGGCTCCCCCAGCCATCAACCAAAACGCGTGGCAGCCAATTACATAACCTACACAAAGGCAGACAGACAGCCAGCGCTATGTATGTATTCGCACACAGAGGGCAACCAATCACTCCTTTGCTTCGGGTCGCCAGGCTGCGGTGTTTTGCGCTACAGCGCCCCAGTGTGCGGCCTGTCTGCCAGACTCGGGATTGACACATCCCATGCGGGCGGCGCCAGTCTCGTGGTCTTTGCGCTGTGCCACCGCCCTGACACTCTGCTGGACAGGCTTACATTCAATCTCGTTGCCGGACACAGGGAACGACCCTCGCGTCCCAAAAGTCTCTTTGTACGAAACGCGTCCTACTTTGGTCCGCTGGGTCACAGTGGTTCGCGCAACGCCGTTGCGGAAAGTTGAGGCGAGTGTCGATCTTTTTAAGCCAGCACGTCATGGTTCCAGCTCCCCGGCTCGGACTGCAGGTGGGGGAGGTCAAGAAACGAACGCGATGTCT
Source organism: Colletotrichum caudatum (assembly GCA_030867225.1). Taxonomy (NCBI): domain Eukaryota; kingdom Fungi; phylum Ascomycota; class Sordariomycetes; order Glomerellales; family Glomerellaceae; genus Colletotrichum; species Colletotrichum caudatum. The sequence continues at coordinate 30,487 of MU846052.1, forward strand.
TTCCTCCTTGTTTCTTCGGCTCTTCGATCGATTCTTCAGCGTTACACCTCAAGACGTTCCAGACCAACGCCCCACGTGCTCTTCGTGTACCAATTGGCCTCCCTTCGTAGCCATCCCAGAATGGCTCCAAGCAAGAGACATCCGCCACGGGCTGACCCATGGAACATTCCAAAAAAGCGTTCCGTCGCACCCCGAATCACTAGTCCGACGACACAACTGGGAATGGCATCACAGAAACTCCGGGTGTCGCGATCGAGATCACCTCGCGACGCACAAGGTGACGATGGCGTCGGATTTCCCGCGAGCTGCGCGCACTAAAGTTTCCGCTGCTGGGGCATTGGAAACGATTCACGCCATATTCCAGATGCCCGCGTGGGCGAGGCTTTCCGTGGCTTGAGATGCATCCGCGTCTAGTGTCACAAAGCGACTGGTGGTTTGCAACGAGTCCCTCATCTAGACGCAGCTGAACCTGAACGTGGTCCGGGGAATACAGCCCCTTGTCTTACATTTGTGCCACCCATTTGAGATATATGCCAGACAGCCCAATCCAAGCATTGTTTGGTGTAGTCCAGATGCTCCTCGGCAAGTAGACATGCAATCGATAGTAAAAACACCACAGGCAACAGTAATACCAGTACATTCATTAAAATGGGTAGCTGTAATGCCAGCCCATCTGAGCCCAGCCTGATACATAGACGCTGACATCACTATTGCCCATCGCGATGGGTCCACAGAGGCTGACATCACTCATCGCGGCAGACCCGGATGGGTTGGCATCACTCTGGTCTATAATGCTCCCATTGTAGGCTTTCTCGATTATCTCATGGGGGTTAGCAAAGCACTCTGTTGACTTTTTTTTTCACACAACAATCGAACTCTGCCAACGCCACAGGCTGTAGGAAACCAAACCTTCCAACACGCTTATGTCGAGAAGCCCGTTGTTTGAAGGTAGCCGGGTGAGTGGCCGTGCATTGCGTCGTTCGAATGAGCGCGGCAGGCTCAGCCTAGTCATTTCGGCCAACCACTATCATCGGTCCCGAAGGCATGGCCTTTTATGGGGTGTCAAACTGCAGGTTCAGCGCTGGGACGCTCCTCTGCCGCCATCTCCCACATTCAATAGTCCATGCCCCCAGTTGCTGCTCCTCCTAGAGGGTTCGTGATGAGGACTATTGACATGGCGGTGGCTAAATGGCCACCCCCTTATTAAAGGGGGGAAGGGGGCTGACAACAGCTCAGCAGCAAAGTTGTACTGGGTGCCTGAGACAGCATGTGACAACCAACTCAGTTCCAAGATGCTTTGCGGTCTATCAACCTCGAGCACGAGGCTAGCTGGTGGGCAATATCTCGGGTTGGGAAGCTGAAGGGGATATGGCGGGGTGGTTGTCCATGTGGCTTAGAGCGAATGGCCGGCCGTCTGTGTCCAATATCATCAGATGGTGATGTAGGAACAAAAAGACACCGACAGACAGGGCAGGCTGAGCGTGCGCCTAGCCGTCGTCTAATTATTTTTGGTCCGGAAGTAATCCATGTCTTTTATCTCCCCCCCCCCCCCGTGTCCCTCTTATAAGGTTGGTTTCGTCCTCTCTTTTCTTGTCTGGATCGTTTGGAAACCCACTGTTGTCGCGTAAACTCAGTCATTCGCTTCCTTCACCAAGTTTTAACAACCATCCAATTCGAACGGCCTTTGCAACCGACCGGACTCTCCAACCCACCGCAGAGCTTATTTCTCATCGTCCAATTAGACATATGCCTCGGGGCTCGGCAGTTCTTCAAGCTCTGGGGGGCAAGGAGTATATGATAGTCCCTGCTGATCTCCCTTCAAGCCTCCCCATACACACGCCATCGACCACCACCTCACATATCGCCGACATGGCCTGCCCATTCCTTCAGAGCACCCTCGCGGTGCCGCCGCGGCAAGTCTCGGTGGATCAGGAGTTCGCCAACATCCGTTCGCGATACCCGTCTCTGTCGTCAACAGGCTGCACGGCGAGGTTCTGTCAGTCTGGGCGGATGACGCACATGGACGAAGAGCGCGTGGGTCGGAACCAGTCGTATGCCCAGGTCCGCGAGGATGCGCTCGACTTTTTGCAGCAGATGCATAAAGATGGCCTTATAGACACTGCGAAGCTCCACCACCGTGCCCATGAGGTCCTCCAGGAGATTCAAAAGAACTCGACCGAGGGCAAGTTCACATCCTCCGAGTGCGGGCCCGAGACGCCGGTGACGACCAACGTTGGGCTCGTCGGTGGCCTCTGGACGCAGACTTTCGAAGAGCTGGAGTTTGGCCTGCGTATGGCGTGGAAACATGCCCGGAAATGCATCATGCGTTCCGAATACGGCAACCTAAGGTGCTTACAAGTCCACCATAGAAACGATACCCTGCTGATCCATGAATCCCAGACTGTGCGACTTGAGACATGTCCGGACAAGCAAAAAGATGGCCGAGACTTTGATCGAAAACCTGAGAGTAGCCTACAACTCCGGCGAAATCAACCCCACAGGTATGTGAGCTACCCTTCGCTGTGCGCTCGTCCTAACAGTCTGAGTGCAGTCTTCGTCTTCCCTCCCCGAGACATCAATAGCCGCGGGCCCATGATCTGGAACTCACAATTGCTATCCTTCGCGGCTGTGAGTCCCTCCTCCCCCGAACTTTCTCCTACGTACACTGACTGACCCTTCCAAGTACGAGCAATCCAACGGCGAAATCCTCGGTGACCCCGCCAACATCGAACTGACCAACGCCATCATTGAGCTCGGCTGGACACCGCCGCGCTTCCGCTCCCAATGGGACCTCCTGCCCCTCGTCACGATGGCGGAGGGAGAAGAGCCTGTCATCACAGAGCTGCCCAAAGACGCATTCCCGCTGGTACACATCCGCCACCCCAAGCACCCCGAGCTCGAGACTCTTGGCCTGCGCTGGGTTCCCGCACCGGCGCTGAGCCGTCTTGGCTTCAGCATTGGCGGCGTGCAGTACACCGCAACGCCCTTTATTGGATGGTGAGATTGAAGCCTTTTTGCTCTATCTGATCTCTTGCTGATTCGATGCAGGTTCATGGATGCCGAGATTGGCGTCCGCAACTTGGCGGATTCCTTCCGGTACAACGCGCTTCCTCAAGTTGCCAAGGCCATTGGCTTGGTCGACGGGGACGTGGACGACCTACCGGATTATGAGCGTCTCGCCGTGTTGGTAAGCCACGTTGACTCTCTGCTCTTTTCAACGTCTTGACTTACAATATCCTAGTCCCGGGCCCAGTTGGAGCTCAACTACGCCACGTACTGGTCCTTCGCTCAGGCCGGCGTCAGGATGTCGGACTCCCTCGGCGCCGCGGAGCAATTTGCCCAGTTCGACGACGAGCACCTCATGAACAACGGTTTCCGCCTTCCCTCGGATCCGTACTGGCTGGCCCCTCCCCAAGGCTCAATCATCCCCATCTGGCACCGGGGCGGTTCTCCCAACTACCAGCCAAAACCATTGATCTGCCGGCATGCCCAAGATCCCGTCAAAGCCTGGCGCCGCGAACACGAATCACTCGCGACACGAACTCGCGATTCTTTAAACGCGAAGCTCAAAATCTTCGTCCCGTCCATCTCCCTCACTCGGCCAGCCACACCCGTATCCCCCTTCGGCACCGCCTCGACATCCTTTCTACCCGTCCAACCATCCTCGCAGACAACCAGGCCGTCGACGCCGCTGACGCCGTTGACACCCCGCGGGCCCGGGCGCAGAATCTACATTGGATTCTGCAGCTCGGGGAACGTCGCCATCAAGCTTTGCAAGAGGTTGTACGCGCAGCTGCAGCACGCGTGCGACGTCAACCCCAAGCTGGGCTCCGTCGTCGTGCCGTGCACGCTCAACGCCCTCCCAATCTCCATGGTCGAGGCAAACGACTTGCTCGTCATTGTTGCCAGCACAACCGGCCGCGGCGAGGTCCCACAGAACGGCAAGGCCTTCGCGGACGCGTTGGCGAGGAACCCCAAGGCGATCGCATGTCGCTACGCCATCTTCGCCAACGGGTCGCTGGAGTACCCCGATACGTACAACCAGGCCGCGATGGACATTGAGGAGCTGCTGAGTAGAGGGGAGGCGCAGAGGCTCATTGGCATGCGCGAAGCCGACACCAGTACCGAGAACCCTCCCTGGCCCGTCCTCGGCTACTTTTTTGACCAGGTCCTCGCCGCGCTGCAGAAATCGAGCTTACAAGTGGCCGAGAGCGACGCGGGCGATGCGCAGCGGACCGCTCGGCCGGTCAGACCTTTTGACACCAGGCCATGGTTTCAGGCCAAAGTCGTGGGGCAGCCTGTATTGGGGACGGCCGCAGACGGCATGAAGAGAGTCACGCTCGACTTGGGTGATCGCGAGTATCCGACCATGGGCAGCGTTTGGATCCTGCCGCCCAACTCGAGGAACAAGGTGTCGCGCGTTCTTGGGGCTCTCGGCCTGCGGGCTGATGAGCGCCTAAGCCTCCCTGGTGAGCCGACCGTCGGTGACTTCTTCCAGTCCTTCGCCGATCTGGAGTGTCCTTTCAAGTCCACCGAATGGGCCAGTGGGCTGTCGCTGTCGCGGCCGGAGTCTCTGGGCAAGGCCGCCATTGAAGATGCGGTTCACCAGATACCATCAGACTGGAGGCGGTCGGTGACGCTGGACAGCCTTTGCAGCGCCATGCCCACGATCCAACCGAGAGAATATTCAATCGCCTCTGATGGGTCACAAACCAAACACAAAGACGGGAACACCTTGGATCTCCTTGTCCAGCACCATTCCGGTGGAAAATTCTCAGACAGATACCTCAGCTGTTTTGAGGCCTTTGGAGCTGTGACGTGCAAAATTCGCCCGTCGTCTCACTTACAGAACATTGCCGAAAACAAGGACAGGCCGATGATCATATTCACGACCGGGTCCGGAATGGCGCCCGTTCGCGGGCTGTTGCAGAACCGCCTCCAACGGCTGCGTTCCTCCGACGGGGGACCATCTGCAAAGGGTCCAACTATCAGCCTCTTCGCGGGCTTCAAGGTCTCGGACGAAGCGATCGTGCGCGAGGCGGTGCAAGAAGCCGACGAGGTGGGCGTCTTTGACGTGCTGAGGCTCGTGAGCAGTAACAAGGAAAAGAGGAGGGCGCAAGACGCGATGCTCGACGAGGGCGTGCGGGAGAAGCTCGCAAAGAGTATCGACCAAGGGGCGCTTGTCTTTGCGTGCGCGCGGCCGAGGGCCGTGGACGATTTCCTGATGAATCTGAGCGAGGTGTTGGGGCGGGATGCCAGGGAGATGCTGGGCGATCGGTTTATTGCGGATGTTTACCAGCCTGCGACTTGACCATGTCACTTTTTTTCTTCTTCCCTCCTTTTTTTTTTCCATCGGTTTTTTTCTTCTTTTTCTTCCAATTCTAGTGCGGGATCATAGACCCGGCAGTAGATGGGATATTTGTTTAGAAAGCGAGGCGTTGGAGGGCATTATGATTGTTCAGCAGTTGATTGCCAAGCATGAAGTTGTACAAATAACGAATTCCATCACTTCTTATTGACATGTTCGCACAAGCTTGATCTTGGTGATAGCGACTCACGCAAGGCCCTCACACTGGCGTTATGGGAGTTGTCAAGTTCACTCACCCTAGAAGTGCAGTGGCAGGGATGACATTAACTACACCATCAACATCACGATTCGTAGTTGCCAGTGGGTATTATCCAAAACAAAAAAAAAGTTTTGGCGTTGCCTTCTCCAGGCACCTTCATTATTGTACATCATGATCATATATAACCAACCACACAAGGCTACGGTATCGCTTCTTTCCACTCTTCTTTTCCCCTTCCAGCTTTCCTTGTCCAGAAGCATTCTTATTTGAAGTTGTCAGGATGTTCCGCCTCGGCAGAAGACTTCGTCACGCTCTGGGGCGGGATATTGCCCTCGGCCGAGATACTATCCGGCACGTCCTCGGGGTAGTAGTAGTCGGAGCCGGCGAACTTCTCGCCGCCGATGCCGGGGGGGTTGGTGCCAACGTTGTTCCGCACTGCGGCCTCGCCCTGCAGGAGGACGTCCTTCTTGCGGTTCGGATCACCGAGCGGCGAGATATTCTCGGCCGGGACAACGTCGTCGTCGTCGTAGGCTGGGTCCTTGGGTGGCTGCTCGGGCGTGTAGGCGACGTTGTGGATGGGGTCGCCTTGCACTGTCACGGAGGCGCCTGGGAAGCGCTTCTCGGTCTGGACGGAATCAACGCCGGCGTCGTCGTTACCCTGGCGGCGCGCGGCGCCCGTCTTGGCCTGGTAGGTGTTCATGTCACGCTCAGCCTGGGCAGCGGACTCCATGAGCTGTTCCTTTGAGGGTGCCATTTTGTGCGGTGTAATTGTGATATGATGCGATGTGATGTATGAGTGGTGTGAGTGGAATGATGAAACTCTCGGGACAGAGCCTAGATGGATTTATCGATGTGTTCGGTTTAAGTGCTTCTTGGTGCTGATGTGGTAGAAGAACGATTACTGACTGCTCGGAATCATCAACTTTTGTAGTCGTCGTTGACTCTCATCCAGCCTCGCCATCTCAGCTTAGACGGTCGACGTCATCTTGATGATCTCACCGACGACCACTGTGCAATGAAATCACCACACCCGCCAAAATGTGGTGCTGGGTGGGGAATCAACACATCTCATCGAGGATCGAAGGGCACCGATGCCATCGCGCTGCCACAAGGCCCTCAAAGACTCTCAATGCGTCCACGGTTGAGACGCAAATTCGACCGGTTTGACGTAGGGGTGATATCAGTTGCCTCCCCCATCCCAAGGCGGCTGTCCAATCAGCGCGTAGCCTGTTTCCCCATCAGACGGCGGCACCTTGGATTGTGTAACGGGCCGGCCCCGGGGTGCTCCGTGTGTTCGGTCAATCGTCCGGCAGCCTAGGTACACTGCACCACCGCATACCTGTATGTATGTCAGACATCTTAGATCGTGTCCGCGTCTCCTTAAACAAAAGCAGACAGGCATTGCATAACCCTGGTCTTCAACCCAACCTCTATTTGCAAGTGACGAACAAGGTATCATTTGACTTTGCATTACAGTCTTGCTGCCTAAAAAGCCCACGACTCATGCTTTTACGAACGAACCCCAACACAGTGCACCGATACCATTGCAAAATGCACGCTACGGCGGTGTAATACACCAAGGCCCCCCCCCCCCAGTCTTTATGGGAGAAGGGGGGCGATGGTACCAAAATAAAGAATCCTTCTGTTTTATAAACTGCACATCACCGTCAACGCCCATTGGCCAGGCTTCCGTATCGGGACATGGCCTGTACCTAACCATCAGTACCGCTGCTGCGGAAAGTGGCACAGAGTGCGGCATAGTGATGAGTGAGATCAAGGACTTCTTGTGGCAGGCTGGTAGCTTGGATGATGCTCCTGACCTTGACCGCGCCTTCGTCCTCGATAAGCGTACGAATAGTGTGGAGAAGTTCTGGAGAGAACTCCGAGTACCACCTATACTGCCAAGTGACGAGGCGAATGACCGACGCGACCGTTTCGCGCGTGTTCTTGTTTTGTTCAAACACGCGAAGAATGCCAGTCAAAGCTTTGGGGCTGAAACGTGCCGCGAGGCAAGCTCTGTACGCCTCCACTGCCTCGTCTGCGTGCTGAAGTCTCTCCGCCAGAGAGCCAAGAATCTCCCATTCCTCGGCCGACTTCTTGTACTGCATCGACTGCGCCCTATACTGGGCCATCTGTGTACGCCAAATTGTATAGACGCGAAGGTCCTCGTACAGAACCATGAAGAGACTGTCCAGCCAGCGCTCACAAAGGCGTTTGTTGTTAAGCTTAGAGAGATGGTCATCACTCTGTGCACCCTGCTACAATGTTAGTTGGAATCAAACTCGCAGCATTTTAAAAGTGGTCTTTACGTTTTCCGCATCTCCCTTGAGTTCGCCGGGGTCTATCGCGTGGGTGGGCTTCTCCACGGCTTCGCCCTCCTTCTGCCCGTTTGCCGTCAAAGTTTCGGCGGTAGACTCGGTGTCTGTCGGCTTGGATTCCTTCTCTTCTTCCTCATCTTCGTCCTTCTCCGAGTCCGACTGGTCGCCGTTCGTTGTCGGGTCTGGGGTTCCACGAATGCCGTCCGTGCTTGGATTGCGTTGAGCATGCGAGGTTTCCTGCTTCTCGGATCGGTACTCGTCTTCCATCACAAACACGGTGCTTCGGATCTTGAGAAGCTGATCCCATCCGATCTTGGACGTCATCTCCGTCAGGATGCTGTAAGCTTGCTTGAAAGTCCCTTTGTAGACCGCAGCACGCAGATTCAGGAGACTTGCATCCACCTGTTCCGAGTATCTGGACTCGGGCTCGCTGTCGATCTCGTCGAGTCGAGTTTCGGGGAGAGTTGGCAGATGCACGTCTTTGGGTTCGGGCATCTGAGGCGCATCTTTGTCCTGGTACGTGAACATCGGACAAGAGTTGAGAATCGTCAAGGCGTTTTCCCAATCCTCCATTGCCACGTACACTTGTGCCAACCTTGCCCAAGTACCGAATTCACTGGGGGCAGCAATCGTGCTGCGATCAGCACAGCCCAAGGCCAGGCGAAGCCTCTCTTCCTTCTGCTCGGGCGTCGCGGCAGTTTGCGCCTTCTTGAGAAGGAACTCGGCCTGGGCATCCAGCATGACATAGTCCATCGGTGATTCTTTCAGTGCCTGGTGGAGCACCCTGACGCCCTCGACCTCCTCGTTGCCCATGAACAAGACCTTGGCGAGAAGGGAGGAAACCTCGATGTTTTGGTCCCTGAGCTTCTCAAAGAGGTTGATACCGGAGGCGTAGCGTCCCGTCGTTTGGAAGTACTTGAGGAGGCCGGCGGTCAGATGGTTCGAGACATTGTTCGGTACCTGAACGACGCTGTCGGAACCGAGCTGCCAGCCTAATGTCATGTTAAATAAACCACCGACCTGACGATTCTCAAAGTCCAGACATACCTCTGAAAAACAGCTGCTCGGCGGCGTTGAGGAAACGGTGTTCGGTTTCGGTGTTTGTGACGGGATTGAATCTGCGCACGCCCATGATCTTCCGGATTGTCTCTCCACTTCCATCATCTGCGTACGAGTAGGCGCGCAGAACACTGCAGAGGTACGTCTCCAGCCATAGATCATCCGTCGCCTTGCGCTTATCGCCTCGTTCGTCCACGCAGTAGCTCTCGACAGTTCCGGGTATCGTTACGTGGACTCGCATGTCAAGTCGGGAGAAGGCGTTGTAGCAGCTAGGTTACATGTCAGCTCTATGAGCTTGGCCAAGAAGCGCGTCGCATGAGCATACCAGTACAAACCCTCTGATATCTTGGTTTGCGCGGCCTGGCCATGCTCGCGATAGGTCAAAGTGTTGATGTAAGCGGCGAGACTGGCTGAAGAGGACGCATCGACACCAGTGACATGGTGGTAGACTCCGAGCTGGGGTGAAAAGGCCGGTTAGCGACAAGCATTGGGATTGATGAGGCGTAAATGATTCCTACCTGCTTGCCAGGGTTTCTCGTCGAATGCTTCAGGAGGTGGACGAGGTCAGGAGGGCCAAGCTCGCGAAGGGAGATGAGGGATTCGGTTCGAGCGTCGACTGATTCTTGGAGGACCTCCTCGGTGAGCCTTGGAAGAGAGGAGAGAGTTAGTAAAATGGAAACGGTGGCTTTCAGATGCGATAGTGGTGAGCATACTCGGGCACAGCCGGCGCAACCATTGCGGCGGTGTTTTGTGGTCAAGCTGCTGCAGGCGCAAGATGGAGCGTGAGAGGGATATGTGCTCTCGAGGATTGGATACGGTGTTATGAACTAGAGGATGGATGCATGTGGGCGATAGAGGAAGAGCGTTATTGGAGTGGCTCTGGCCCCGTGCCGCAAAGTCAACGAGATGAGATGGCTGGGACAAGCTCGATTCGATGGAGGTGGGGGATCGGTGGGCAGTTCTTGAATTGGTCGGTGAGATTGGCGAGGGATACGGATAGATAGATAGGAGTGGCAGAGATGGTGAAGGGTTGATTGAGCTTGGACTCCACGTCCTCTGTGCCAAGATTGGGGACCTGCCAACGGCTTGGAACAATATTAATCGAGGTTGTGGAATGGGCGGCGACAGGGGAAGAGGTGCCTGTCTGTCATTGGCAGGAAGACGGGAAGAGGGACAGACGGCTTGATAGATCCACGAGAGCACCACTTTCGGAGCTGCTACTGTTGCCGTGTTCCTGAGATGCAAGGCGCTACTATCATGGCCTGTTTTCTTACATAATACAAGTCGCTAAGTCGTGTGCACGGACTCTATACTAGTCCTTGGACTACCTATCAAGGCAGGTAGGTCGGTACCTTACCTGGGTGATAGTACCTGTAGAGTAACTACCTACCTAGCTTGGGGGCCTTAAGCCTCAGATTCCAAGTCTCATCAGGGAGAGGATGGCAATGGAACAGCTGCCGCCCCGCCGTTGGTGGCCGCCCATTCCATGTCGTTCCTGGTGCGCGGTACGTACCCCCCTGTTCATCAGCTCCAAAGGAAGCAAGCAATCAATTTAGCGTTTCTCCGATTCAGGTCGCGTCAATGTCCCGCGCAGCGGGAATTCCCCTAAAGCAACTATTCTATAGCTACGTATTCGCCGAGAACGACGCCATTCTGAATCTCCATCACCCCGTATTCAATAACAGTATCCGCAAAACGTCACAGCTACGACGATTGTGCTCGTAGAAGCGCACCGTCATCATGGTTTGTCCAATGCCTGCGACCAGTCACTGACAGCATCGACTGACCAACGCGCAGCCGGCCTTCCAAGCCATCAACGTCGAGACGGAGGAGAATATTGACGATGAGATCGATACTACCCGCGAGCTTCATGTATGCGCCGACGCATAGACACCCCCATTGTATCGGAACTAACCCTCGATTAGGTCGACGAAGCTCTCAAACGCTTCCAAAATGCCCTGAAGCTGCACGCTCAAGGCCCTCGCTTCTTCGACGAAGCTGCCGATGCCTACGATGACCTCTTTAAGTCCGAAATCTTCAAATACCCCGAGGCGGTCACCGAGTATGAGAGAGCAGAGCGGCAGCCTGAGCACTTGATCACCGACCCTGCCCTCGCCTCCGATCTGGACCTCCAAGTCGCTGAGGTCGACACCGTCGGGGGCAGTCTTCCTCAGGCCTTCTTCCTAGCACACAAGAACCGCGGCCAATTCCTCCTCGACCGCACTCGTCACGCAGCCCGAAGCGCAGGCGGCAATGCCCCCGCTTACTTCGAAAAGGACGAGGCGCTCCATAACATGTACAGCGCCCTTACCGACTTCAATGCCGCTCTCGATCGCGATCCCTCTGATGCCGAGCTGTGGCGCCGCACTGCTCGCGTTGCCGCCTCGCTGAAGAGCACGAGAATCAACAGATACTGCCTTGAGGCCGCCATCGAACTCGATGATGATCCGACTGTTCTTGAGGTCGAACCGCCATCTCTGGCAGAGGGATTCGCTGGCCAACAGTTGAAGGAGCAACTTCAGGTCTTGGCTGATGAAATTGCTCTGTCACACCCCATCATGGGCCCTTGGGTCAGGCGAGACATGCCCGACTTCATCAAACGACACATCGATCCTATACCCTTCTTACCGAATCCAACCAAAGAACTCGGGTCCGTCCGCACTACCGTAGGGGAAATAGGCGCAACCCGCCTCACCGTAGCATGCCCGACAGCAGCTTGGGCCGACCTGGGCATGGCATTGGTGCAGTTCATACTTGAAAGGGGTCAAACAGGTCGGGCGATCGTCATCGAACTTCCCGAAACAGAAGACGACGAAGATGTGGTCATGGAGAGCCAGCCAGAGCAGGATAGTCAACCCAGCCGTTCCGATTCCAAAGACAAAGATGAGGCAGTCATGAAGGAGGAGAAACCCGGCGATACCGAAAAAGCCGAGAGCTCAAAGGCTGTGTCAAAAGAGGCCCCGAAACCTCCCGAGAACACTCGTAAGAGCCGAAGCAGCTCTCAGCCGACAAGAAAGCGATCACAGTCAGCAGCGGGCATTCCAGAAGGACAAGAAGAGGAGAGCCTGGTTGAAAAGAGGAGCAAACGAATCCGAAGGCGAGAAACTGCAGCTGCAGAAGAGGTTGTGGACCCCAGCGCCGTCCTCGCGTCGCAGTTAGCACCGTACCAAGCAGCCGATCAAAACTTGTTCCAGGCCACCAAAAACATGCTGGAGAACATTGGCGTCACCGACCAGGCCACCCTGGATCGAATCAGCCAGCTGTTAGATTCGTTGGCGTCTGAAGAGCGCGCGGCATCCATCAAGAACCAGGCTACAGTGGATCTCCGCAACGCAATCATCTCCTTCAACGAAGAGAATGCCAAAATACTGCTTAACAAGCAAGCCCAGGCGTCTTTGAGCTTGTCATCTTTTCTTGAGCACGCCAAAGGCGGCTCACAAAAGATGTCGGTCATTCCGCCTTTCAAAGAGACACAGGGGATTGCTGCTTTTGTGAAGCAAGTCAACTCTTCTTGGATGACGGCTCAAGAGGTTGCCTACGAATGGCTCAAGACAATTTGCCCCAGCTACCTTGAAACCAAGTGGTCAGATGCCATGAAGACAGCCGTCGTTCAGGTCATCAGTCGGTTCGACCAGGACATCCTCCTGTCTATTAACCATGACTTGGATTGCGCGAGGCATTCAGACAACGCTGAGAAAGAATTTGGTTTCATCAAATGCATCGTGGAGATGCTCTTTGAAACTCACCTCGATGTGTATGAGCGCATCACCAACCCTAACAGTGTTGTCGACTACAGCATCCGCGTCGAGGCCAAGGGTCGCTTGGGACGATGGTTGGACATTGCATCGGCTTTGCTTCGAGAAGCTACACAAGAAGGCAACGAGAAGCTGACTGGTCGCTTCCTGTGGGCTGCCATTTTTTCCACAACTCTGACGGAGAACGCTTCGAGAGAGTACATACTGCAATGTTGGACGAGCCTGCGAGATTTTCTCTCGGAAAGTCATTTTGATCAGCTTTACCTCCCTAATAACCCAGTGATACCAGAGATTTCTGAAGCAGCGGCTGACAGGGAGATCTCCAAGTTGACGACGATGGATTTTTTCCTCGGACTTTTCCAAGATAATGTCAGCGACCCTGTTGCTGTCATCGACAACCTTGAGCCTGTCCTCAACCCGGGATCTGTCTACGTCCCGGTCCCGTCAAACGAAACCACAAATGATGGAGAGGGCTCTTCGTCTGGCCGGTCCAAGACCAAGAAAGTGCCCATAAAAGAATGCGCAAGCCAAAGTCTTCAAGACCTTTGGAGGTTCCTTCTGGGCACCAGTACGGAACTGCGTCTGTTCCTTTGGACGAGGCTTAGCGACGCCTACGCCAGCATCAAGTATTCTACAAAGCAGTTCTCTTGCCATCTCAAGGCCATCGAGATGCTTACAGCAGACCTGGAGAGCGACGGGTATCTCAAGAACGCACCTGAAACGAGACCACCGCTGCTGCTGAAAATGCTCAAGTCGCTCGATGAATTGCTGATTACTGCGCTTTACCTCGCTCTCAACGACAGCTCGGCTTATGATATTGTCGATGACGACCACTTAAGGTCAACAGCAACGGCTCTTATCAAGTTGAGCTGCATGCTTCATGCCGCAGCCATGCATGACGATGAGATTCGTATCGGGATGACCCGTGCACCGCCAAGCAGCCCTTCGTTCCAACCATTCCTCAACAAGCTGCGGGAGATCCAGGTGCGTGTCTGGTGTCTACAGTACACGGTGATCAAGGTGGGCGTGAACCAAAACCGCACATTGTTCCCGAACCCAGAGATGGAGTTAGCAGACTTCCTATCGGCCATCCATCAGGTTGTCGGCTTAAGGAAATGCTGCAAAGCCTCGAACAAGATCTTCTTGAAGATGATGCGTGTGGAACTGCTGAAGTTCAAGGAGATTGAGAATTGGGAAGACTACCTGGGTCAAGTGTTGTATGACCTTCATGGTATCAAGCTTGGTGTCGGTGCTGGGGAAGTCCAGGATCACGGCTGCCCCCCGGAGAAACTCGAGAAGCGCAATGCCATGCAGTTGGTCGACAAGATCACGGTTCTGGCAAGGAGGATGCCCAGAAAGGACCTGCTCAAGTCGGACCTTAAAACTACCATCGAGCACATGCAAGGCGCTATCGGGCAAACCAAGTCGACTCCTCAGATGATCCATAACCTCAGGAATTTCACGGAGTACCTCAAGCGACCGATTCACCCTCTCAGGCTCTACCAGGCCCTCACTGGCGGTGTTCAGTTGGATGTTGTCGCCGTCAACACTCCAGAGAGCGCCCTGGCAAAGCACGGGTGGTTCTTCTTGTTGGGCATGATCGCCCTGACAAGGTTTAAACAGGTTGATTTGAGCAAACGACAGACGCCTGGCGCCACTGACGACTTGCGACTTGCGGCAACATTCCTGCGGCTGCAGCTTCAGTTTACTCCGGACAAGTGGGACGCCTGGTTCCGTCTTGCTGAGTGCTTCGACTACGAGCTCGACGAGGCCGTCTTGTGGTCGGCCGACAAGATGAACAAGGAGCGCGGGGAACTGCTCAAGTTTCAACGAAACTCGATCCACTGCTATACCCTTGCACTGTCTAATTCCTGGGAAGTAGACATCGATGACGAGGACGAGGATCCGCTATATGAGCTATACCACAACTTCGCCATGCGTTTGTATGCATCCAGTCGTGAGCCTCTTGCCATGGAGCCTTTCCAGCATGCAGACCTTGAAAGGTTCTTTATCGAGCCTACTGGCGCTGGAACCTTTCAGAAGGTGCTTCACGACCAGATGCAAGACTACAAGGTTTGGAAATATGCGGCCGGCTTGTTCAAGCGCGCCATGAGACGCAAGCCGCAGGATTGGAGGTAAGCTTCTGCTTTCTAGCTTGTCAACAATGACTAACTCGGCGTAGGAATCCATACATGCTCACTAAATGCCTCTGGAAGATGTACCAGAAACCCATTGATGAGCTGAGCCCGAAGGACCGTGAGACCCGCCCAACGGTCGGGTACTTGGTGTCAGCCCTCGAGCACGCAGTCGAGGTTGTCTCAGCAGTGCCCAAGTCGAGGCACAGCGATCCCATTCTCGAGCCGCATTACAAAATCGTATCAATCATTTACAAGCTTGTTGTCCGTGGCGATCTAAAGCCGCAAGAGGGAGCAGATATCCTGTCGAGACAACCATTCGGCATGGAGCTAGGCGACGACATCACCCTTGATGACAACGAGGACTGGGAGGAGTACGTCATTAGAAACCTACACCATCTTCGGGATAAGGACAAGTCCAACTGGCAACACCGGATTATCATGCGTCACGCTCGACTCCTCTTCGACGAAGATGGGGAGTCGCCCGAGCTTGTCCAGGCCAAAGCTGCCTTCAACGTGCTCAGAGAATCCATGTTCACGAAAACCATGGTCATGAATGTCTGGAAATGTGATGCTGAACGCCCCGGACGGCATCATGTCTACACGTCGCAGTACATCCGGTTTATGGTGAAAATTCTAGTCGTCATGAACGACAGGGTAAACTTGGAGATGGTTCTCAGGCGTCTGCGCAAGAAGGGCGCCGACTTTTACCATTTCAGCGACTTGTGGCAGATGTGCTCCATGGCGTATCTTAGGCTGCTGCGTCAGGGATTTCAAGTGCCTCCAACGTTGGACGACCCATTCAAGTCGACGTCACTGGAAGAGCTGGAAATCATGGCAGATCGCATTACCGAATGGGCTGGAGGTCCGTTGACGGACATCCCCGCGTTCAACTGTCTGAAGGAGACGATCGAGCTGAAGAAGCTCAACGGAGGCCTGATGAAAGCCGGAGCCATTGACGACCTCATCAACGACTGCTACGCCCTCATTTACCAGGAGATTGGTCCTACGCTGCCAGGTCCAGAACCGCATGAAGTTCTCGAGGCACGCGCCAGAGCGCGTGCAAGAGAGGAGGCCAATGGTGGGCTTGAATTGAAGCCATCAAGCTCACTGGGCAACCTTCTTAACCCATCCGCTGCGCAAGACTTGGGGGCGAACGGTGAAGGTGATAGGACGGCGGCACTCGAGGCGGCCCCTAGGCGTAGGACAGGCGTCCGCAGACCTGACATCATCCGGAAAGCCGAGCAAGCTTTTGCTCGGTTCAGTGAGGCACCAAAGTCATCGGTCGCCCCATCCAAATCCCGCGTCGGATCGGTCTCGAGCGGCAGGAACGGGACGCACACTCCTGCCAGAGATGCCGGAGAAGGCAGTGATGCCGAGGACCAAGGGGAGGGCGAGGCGGGCGAAGAGGGCGAGGACACAGAGATGAAAGACGACACGATGATGGAAGGCGAACAGGGCGAAGAGGCCCCTGCGCAGGCCACAGCAGGCTCCAGTCCTCGGGGCAGTATCCACGACTCGGCTGATGACGAAAGTGAGCTTAGCGACGTTCCTGATGACTGGGATGAGCAGCCGCCTCCTTCACTCATGTTTCCAAACCTGAGGAAGAGCGTGGACTCTGCCCGTGAGGTTGAGAACAATGACTCCAGTGACGGCGGTGACGAGGATGAAGAAGACGAGGGTGGCGAAGAGGGAGAGGAAGAAGGAGAAGAAGAGGAAGAGGGCGGTGAAGAAGTAGAAGAGGGCGTTGAAGAAGATGAAGGTGCTGAAGAAGAAGAAGAGGAAGGGGAAGAAGAAGAAGAAGAGGAAGGGGAAGAAGGGGAAGAAGGGGAAGAAGAAGAGGAAGGGGAAGAAGGGGAAGAGGAAGAAGAAGAGGAAGAAGAAGAAGAAGCCGAGGCTGGAGAGGGCGAGGGCAACGAAGAGGAAGAGGAAGGTGACGAAGAAGAGGAAGAGGAAGAAGGCGAAGGCGAAGGCATAGAGGCAGAGGAGGTGGCAGAAGACGAAGACGATGGAGAGGATGAAGAAGAACAGGAAGATGACGAAGAACAAGAAGGCGACGAGGAAGAGGAAGAGGGCGATGTGGCTGACGAAGACGAGGACGAGTAGCACTCCAAGCCTTTCGAACACTAGAAAGGCATGGGGGCACGGGTATTGAGCGCTTGTTGGAAGTGGTTGTTATCGGTAGAGGACAGCCAATGTTTGTAGAGAGCATTGAGCTCCAGTCAAGTCGGTCAGGGCTGGGCATTGTATGAGTCGTATGAGCCGTATGAGTCGTATAAGTCATCTGCAGTGTAACACACATAGGGAGTCAGTGGTGTCAGTTGTGCCGTGGGCATTTTATAAAAACGGCTCGTCTAGGAATCGTATCAGCCAGTAGAATAATACATGGCACGTTTGCATACACTTTCAGCTAGACCGCCATCACTATCAAACACCCCTCGCCCTTGTTTAGGCGTTACAAATATAGCCACGATGTGCATCATCCGGCAAGTGGCCAAGGAGGACTGCCGCCACACGACAGAGCGGTGGACGGAGATGTGCCAAGCGGCGAGGCAGCGCGGGTGGGCCTGTCGGATGACGGTGAGCATGGAGACGTGGTGGGAGGGCGGGTATTGCGATGCGTGTCTGAAAGATCTCTCGGCGCGGCTTTGCTATCCGAGATACGCTTGAGGGCGCGACGGCGGACTGGCGTGGCGGAAGCATACCTTGACGCTGTGGCAAGTAGAAGAGTCCAAGACTGGGCTCGAAGATAGTGGCAGCGAATGTCGACTTGGTGGGTAAATAAAGATTGAAGCAGATCGCAAGCATACACAGTCAAAGGCAAAGCAAGATTTCCCCTGATTCTCCCTGTCCACCGACCCACGATGGCGTGTTCCTCTTTGTGGTACGTACGTGATATTTATACTAGACTCCTGGCTGCTTCCTTTCGGAACCTGACAGTCTTTGATAACAGAGGGCGTCGTCAGAGTAGAAGGACCTTGCCAACAGCTAGCAAAGGCTCAGCTCATTCCCCGGCCTTCACGTGTATTCTGCATCTAATTTCAGGAAAGCCCAGGTCGCGATGAATACAAGCACGAAGGAGAAAAAGAAGATGGAAGAGGCTCTAATTCCTACCATGTCCCCGTCTAGCCCTCTCCCTCACCGAACCAGGTGTAAAGTGGGGATAGACGTGCTATGGGGGTGTGTCGGCCGCTATAACCACCCCCCCCCCAAGGTCCTGGATAGAGCGGCGCCAGGGCCAGGCATTACGTCTCCAGTGCCGCCTGCCATGGCGCCTGCCAGCCGCACCCAACACAGCGAACGCGGCAACTTCCGCCCCCGTCGACAACCTTTCCATCCGCCGCAGTCAGCAGCACCTTCACCTTCGTACCTACCTACCTACCTACGCACCCCCCCCGTAGCTTGCCCACATCACCACCGATACAACACCCGTCGCAATTCCACAAAACCCACGACTCCTCAACGCAACCCGCCTTGCCTTCCACGATCCCACTTCTGACTCTCCCCCAATCCTCCCTCTCTCTCTCTCTCTCTCTCGCCTCTCGTCCCTTTTCGAAGTTCGCGGCCTTTCACCGATCCAACTTCCTTCTCCAACGACGATCCACCCGCACGAAGACATCCCGCAGTAAGAAGCGGGCAAACGTTATCCTTCCAAAACCTACCAACCAGGCAACCCACACACACACCCACACAACCACAATGGCCTCATCGGACACGAAGCCCGTGCAGGACAAGACCGCCGAGCCCAAGATCGACGAGGCGACGGCGCAGCAGCAGGCCGCCTCCAAGAAGCCCGCGCTCGGCGAGGACGACGAGTTCGAGGACTTCCCCGTCGACGGTACGTTCTCCCCCTTCCCCTTCCCCATCGCCTCCACCTACCCCTCCCATCCTTCTCTCCATGTTCTAGTTCGTGGACACGAAGACACAGATGATGCCTCCATTGAGAACTCTCGTCACCGAACCGGTGGGAGAGGCTGACGTCTTCGGCATGGGAGGGGATCACCGGCGGACAGGTTGTGTGACCCCGGGGAAACTCGAGCTGACTTAGTCATCCCCGAAAGACTGGCCCCAGGAGGAGACCGAGGCGGCCGCCAGCGGGAGCGGCTCGACGCAGCACCTGTGGGAGGAGAGCTGGGACGACGACGACACGAGCGACGACTTCTCGGCACAGTTGAAGTATGATGACCCAAGCCCAACCACAACCCCGGGGGGCCTCAGATGCTAACGTTTGCGTAGGGAGGAGCTGAAGAAGGTCGAGGCGTCGAAGCGACGATGATTGCGCACACTCTACGAGATGTATTTTATTTTGAGGGGAGGGGAAACCGGAATGACGCATTGAGACGGGGGTAGAACCATGGGCATAGACTACCTCGGTATGAGTTCTAGACGAATTGGCGACACACCATAAATGGAATGAAATCACAGAAAAAAGAGCAACAGTCTTTTTCTTCTTCTCCTTCTTCCTTTTCTTCCCCCCCCCTCGCTTGTTTATTCTCTTTCACGGTCCCGGGACGGTCATAGACATGTTTGCTCTTTTTTACTTTTTATTTGATGTCGTGACTTTTTTACTTTTACTTAGGACATGACACGGGGGGCATTACGTTCATCATGACCGACAAAGACTCCTCTTTTCTCCCTGGGGTCCTACAAACTAGCCTTGCCAGCCCGACCTTACCCATCATCCCATCAGACTGACCGAGTCCACAGAGCGGGGCGCATCCTGGCGGGCGCGGACGAGGATAGATTTACTTACTCGACAGGGCAGTGACACCGGGCAGTTCCTTGCCCTCGAGGAGCTCCAAGCTGGCACCACCGCCGGTGGAGACGTGGCTGAGCTTGCTCTCGACGCCGTACTTGGCGGCGACGGTGGCCGTGTCGCCACCGCCGATGATGACGATCTTGCCGCTCTCGGCAGCAGCGACGGCGGCGTCGAGCGTCGCCTTGGTGCCGTTGGCGAACTTGTCAAACTCGAAGACGCCGGCAGGACCGTTCCAGAGGATGGTCTTGGCCTCGTCGATGGCCTGCTTGTAGAGCTCGACGGACTTGGGGCCGCAGTCGAGACCCATCCAGCCGTCGGGGATACCGGTCTCGTCGGTGGCGGAGCCGACGTTGGCGTCCTTGTCAAACTTGTCGGCCGTGACGTAGTCGACAGGCAGGACGAGCTTGACGTTGTTGGCCTTGGCCTTCTCGACGAGTTTGCCAACCGTCTTGGCGCCAGACTCGTCAAAGAGGGAGTCGCCGATGCTGACGTTCTCGAGCGTCTTCTTGAAGGTGAAGGCCATGCCACCACAGACGATGAGGGTGTTCACCTTATCCAGCAGGTTGTCGATGAGCTGGATCTTGTCCGAGACCTTGGCGCCACCAAGAATAGCGAGGAAGGGGCGCTGGGGGCTCTCGAGGGCCTTGGCAAAGTACTCGAGCTCCTTCTTCATAAGGAAGCCGGAGGCTTTCTGGGGCAGGTCAATGCCGACCATGGAGGAGTGGGCGCGGTGGGCAGTGCCGAAGGCATCGTCTGGGCGTTCGTCAGTAACCGTGTCTCGGCACAGAACAGCATAGTTGCGGAGACAAAGACTCACTGATGAAGACATCACCGAGGGCGGTGAGGCCCTTGCGGAAGTCCTCGACCTTGGCCTTGTCGGCCTTGATCTTGTTGCCGTCGTTGTCCTTGGCGGAACCCTCCTCCTCGATGTGAAAGCGCAGGTTCTCGAGCAGGACGACCTGACCGTTGTCGGCCTTGTTGACGACGTCCTCGACGTCCTTGCCGACGCAGTCCTTGGTGAACTGGACGTTCTTGCCGCCGAGAAGCTTCTCGAGCTCGGGCACGACGGGCTCAAGGCTGTACTTGGGGTTCACCTGGCCGTTGGGACGGCCGAGGTGGGACATCAGGATGACGGCCTTAGCGCCATTGTCGATGGCATACTTGATGGTGGGCACGGCGCCGGCAATGCGCTGGTTGTTGGTGATCTTCTTGTTGGCATCGAGGGGAACGTTGAAGTCGACCTGCGGGGCGGTTAGTGGGGGGCAATGGCCAAGCAGGGACGAAAGTAGCGGTACGGCCACGCGCTGTACTCCAATGCCGGGCGTGGCATGGCAGAGAGTTCCGAAGTGAAGAGCCGCGGCTCGTCCCTTATCGCCAGAATACGGAACGGCTGTGAGCTCTCACCCGGGATCTGGCGGGGGTGGGATGGCATGATGGGGTAACTGCTAACTGCCAACTGCGGAGCACAGCACAGCACAGCACAGCAGAGCACAGCAGAGCACTGCACAGCAGAGCACAGCAGAGCACTGCACAGCGCTGCCAGCACAACACCTGGCAACGTTTCCAGTGACACGGCAGCAGGGTGGAATGACTTACGCGGATGAGGACGCGCTTGCCCTTCAGGTCGACGTCGGTGATGGAGAGCTTGTTCGCGAGAGACATGATTGCAATTGGAAGGGTATATGATGTTGTAGGGGGTGGCGGACAGAGGTGTAGTTGAGGGAGGAAGAGGAGGAAAAGGAAGTTGAGAGGAGATGATGGATGGATTGAGGTATATTTAGGAGGGGAGGGAGCTGCTGGGATGGGACGGGACGGGATGGCACAGCCATGAGAGGACACACTAAAACCACGCAGCAATCAGAGTCACCTCATGTGGTTCAACACAACGTTGGGAGGAGGAGGCTGCGGCCATGGTGGTGGGGTGGGCTGCTACTGTCTCCCCGCCAGGTGCATCGAGGGGTATTTCTCAGTGGGGGTTTTTTTTTTCTAACGATTTTTTTGTTGGCGGGGTTGAACTCGGTACCTCTTGCCTTTTAGTGTCTTAGTGGGATTAGATGTTGCGTTGCAGCTGCTGTCAGGTAAGTATCCTTAGCTGGCCGGGGGCTTTCCACCTCCTTCCCTTGCCAGGGGTGAAGGGAAGGGGAAGGGGGGCACGTCCTGAAGTGGGGAGCTCAAGCCCGCAGGAGCTGTTGTGCCCCGCCGTGGTCTGTGACGTTGATGGTAGGCAGTAGTAGTCTGATACCTCACAGAAACTGCGCCTCTCCCTCAACACCCCCCCGGTCGTGGCAGCCCGTCCATCCGGCATCAACGGGACAGCTTCAAAAGTCGCCATACGAGCCAGCAACGTCTTGGCTACCGCGTTTACTGTTTCGTCACTATAAATGGACTGCCAGCCTAATTTTAGGCCGCCGTCCTTTGCGTCAGTGCCATGACAGCAGCGAGCGGACCGGAAACCCATCAGGGTAGGCCGGGGTTGCCCATCGTCCTATTCAATATGAACGAGAGATACATCGTATATATTGCAACAAAATCTGGCATGTCATAGTATCCTCAGACCACTCATTTCCCACAAGGCACGGTAGAGACAAAAGGGAGCGAATCGACAGCCGATGCTTTTCCCCCATACCACTCTAGTTTATTGCTGATTTGCTACGAGGATGATAACAAAGGTTGCCCCAAGACACCGAACGCCTGTAACCACCCCCTGGAAGCACCCGGTGCTTTTGTATAGCGATTGGAAGAGACCGAAGAGAAACCCGTCATGATAGTCCTGTCCGCCTCGAACCATTATATATAACGCCTCTAGAAATGCCGGCAACAGTGTACGGCCGGACCCAAGCCCATGCCGCAGAGCACAATATCAAGGAAATCGAGCACGGGTAAGCTTTGTACGGAAGGAATTTAGCTGAGGCGGATATGGGCGTCCTCGCGGGCGGGACGGTTGTCAACCTCCTCCGAGGCGTTGGCCAACGACAGGTAGGCCGTCCAGGCAATACCGATCGTGGAGACGAATGGCTGGGAAACATGTTAGCCACACAACATCTTTTGGGTGCTCGTCTGTTTGCAGCGGGCACCGTTCCGGGGCAACTCACCAGCTGGAACTGGACGGGCATCAGGCGGAAGTTGATGACCTGCACGGCGGGCCAGACAATGAAGTTGGCCTTGAGCGTGGGGATATACATGTCGCGCAGCTTGTTCAGCACAGCGCGGCGGCCGCCCCCCTCGGCGACAGTCATGACGGAGAAGAAGCATAGCAGACCAAAGGGTGCGAAGATGAGCTGGTCAAAGGCGACGCGCTTCATGGCGGGCACGAAGGCGCTCGTTTTGGTGATGGGGAAGGCGCTCGACAAGAACTTGAACCAGCGGAACTGCAGGGGCGCCATGGCGAAACCGTAGGCCATGAAGCGGGTGAGGCGCTCAAAGTCGAAGGGCGGGGGCAGGTACTTGGCGTCCGGGATGAGGTCCTTCTCGTGGAAAGGATTCTTGCGGTCGAGGTCGTGAATCTCGATGGCGACGCCGTCGTCCTTATTGACGCCGCCGGGCTTGCGGACGGCCTTGAGGCGGAGGGCGGTGATGGTCTGGGCCGTTGTGTCGGCGATGCCTCCGAGGATGGCGTTGGTCACCATCATGGTGAGGACTGTCGGGACGTCGACGTTAGCATGGGGCACATCATGGGTGGCCAAGCATGGACTGGGTGCGGAGCTGGGGCAACACGTACGTGGCCGTTCATCATAGTATTGGTTGAACTTGGAGACCAACCTGGCGACGAGCGCCATTTCGATAAGGGCGACAACTGCGTGGAGCAGTGGCTATGGCGGGGAAAGGAGAGTCAGCGCAAGTCGAAATAGTGATTTAAGGCGTCGAGGGATGAAGACGATGCGGAGTGGAGATGAATACAATACAAGAGAGTGGGAGCGAGACAAGACTGATTCAGATGGAGATTTGCAAGGAACGCGTCAAGTCTTGGAGGACATATGGAAGAGACAGTGCGACGGGAGGGGCTGGCATACAAGACGTCCGTAAAGATATTTGCTGCTGACAGCTCGGACGATACGACGGCGAGAGAGCTCCCACGACATGATGGGTGGTAACTAGGAGGAGAAAGGCCCGGGGCGGGTGCTTTCTTTTTAGATGGGGGAGGGGTTAGGTATGCGATGGAGCGACCGGCGGTGGTTCGTTTCGACGGCTTGGGATGGGTGGCCGCGCTATCGACTCGTCTATCTCGTTGAAATGAGAAACAGGAGCGAAGGGGGTGGAAAGCTGGGCGAGGGTTTGGCAAAAGGGCCCCTTTGATGCAACGGGTTCTTTTGGTGCTTCTGCGGGCTTCGAAGGCTGGGTACGATGACGACACGGTGGACGGTCGCTCTTCGGTGGCGCAAGATAGTGATTGGTCCGAGTGCGGTACGGTAAGGGTTTGTTCCCACCGGGCGGGAGAGCTAGCCGGGATACGAGACAGGCGATAAGGAGAAGACAAAGTGAGCAATCAATGAGAAGAGAAGGTGGCCCAGAGGTGGCCGAGACGGGATAACGTAGGAGTGATGTGTCTGTCTGTCTCTCTTGGAAGGAAGAGGGAGAGAACGCCTGCCAGGTGGGAAGGGGCGGGCTCTAAAAAGAAATGGAGCGGCAGCGGCAGCAGCAGCAGCAGCAGCAGCAGCAGCAGACGGAAACCTGTGACCGGATGATCCAAGTGCCAATCCCAATCCCAATCCCAATCCTCCTGCCTACCTACATTAACTTAGTACAGGATGTACTCCGTACAGAATGTAAAAATCTGAACCTGGGTCCTGCGCTTGGAAACTCAAAAACACCGGAAAGTACCTGCCTGCCAGTACTTAGGTAGGGAAGTACTTAGGTAGGGGAAGGCACTATAGGTCCCCTGCCTACCTGCCTACCCAGTCATTTTCTTATGGATGCGGAAGGAGATGACGGCACACTGTGTCACTATGTCCAGCCCATCATCAGCCAACCAACACTTACGTGCGTGCTTGCTTACCTCCCTACCTCCCTACCTCCCTCCCTACCTACCTACTTACCTACCTATATCAGCATGAGGTAACGCCGTATCTAAACACGATCTGCTCATCTCCTTCTTGTGTGCCACTTTTTGACGGCCACCGAATTCCCAAATGATTGACAGATGACTGAACCGAGCTGTTCAAGAGCCAGGGCTCTCCCCCTCACCCATCTCTCTCCCTCTCTCTGCTCCCTCTTCGCCTCCGGAGGCTCCGACGGCTCCGACCGTGCCGTAGCCGCCCATCAGAAATGCTGATTGCAGAGTGCTGCACAGTGCATTCAGCCCGTCCTCTCGGCCATGCTTGTCTTCGTTGCCTCCAACTCGCCCCATCTAGGTAGATAGATACATACGTCCGTCCGTCCGGTGCCGTTCTGGCGTGGTAGTTTCGTACATTGGATGCCAAAAAGCATACGTTGCAATCCTCTCCTGCGAACCCACCACATCCATAGGAGGAGAGAATACATCGAAGATGCATCACATAATACGCACCCCAAGGTGACATCCATCACAGTTCCTTGACTTGCGACGAAGCTCAGTTTACCGATCTCATTTGCAACAATTAGCCAACTTGTCGAAGGGTACCGTGTGCCTCGCTTATTCCGGCAGTCGTGACACCTCGACCATTCTTGCCTGGCTACTCGACCAGGGATATGAGGTCGTCGCATACATCGCCAATGTTGGCCAGGAGGATGACTGGGCTGCCGTCGAGAAGAAGGCTCTCCAGATGGGCGCCAAGAAGATGGTCATCGATGATCTCGAGCGCGAAATGGTCGAGGACCTCTGCTTCAAGGCGGTCAGGGTCAACGCACAGTACGAGGACACCTACTTGCTGGGTATCAGCTTAGCTCGTCCCGTCATCGCCCGCGGTATGATGAGGGCTGCCGCCCGGGAGGATTGTCAGTATGTGTCTCACGGCTTCACCGGCAAAGGAAACGACCAGGTCAGATTCGAGCTGCTCTACAACGGTCTTGACTACAGCCCCAAGAGAGAATTCTTGCAGCCAAGCCTCGACTTCGCCCAGGAGCGGGTTCGCATATGCAGTGACGGACACTTTTGCTGGCGGTTTTCGTCCGTTTTCCCGTAGAGAAACCGACCGACGACGCCGTATGGCCCCGTCCCTGCACCAGAACCCCAAACACTCCTCTTGCCCTCTCGATCAATGCTCCCGTTTCATACACACGTACAGTTTCGTACCATCACCGCTATCCCCTTGACCGTTCCGCCGCATGGCGATGACGTACAGGACCTGAAGCTTTTTTCCTCTGCCTATCGACCGCCTTGAGATGGAATTGGCTTCGCCAGCCTTTGGTAATAAACTCATCCCCCACCCTTTACTCCCGCGGGCCTTGACGTCTCCCAAGAGCGTCTGATTCCCCCGGACCGGAAACAGAGTTACGGAACGGCGGTGATTTGACCTTGTTAAAGCGTGAGCCTGTTAAACATAGGGGTCTTCGAGGCAGGATGAACCCTGGCCACATATCCCGATACATAATGGCTGTACCTACTACTACGTATTGTAGGTAGGTGGCTCGTGGGTATTTGGGTTTGTCCGGTTCTAATCCGTCGTATCTCTGCCTCGACCAAGGTTTTGAAGAAAAGAATTCATCTATCAAACTCTCAACCGAGTCGAAGCACCGTCAATGCTTTCGGTCGGCTTACGTATGCCTCCTCTCAACACTTTCCCTTTGCATCGCTCATCTGAGCGGAGCTTGGTTTGAGACGTCATTCAAACTACAAATAGGTATAGGGCTCGCATCCCTCAGCCACGGCTTATCCCGTCAGTCATCAAAAATGCCCAGGTATGATGTCGTTGCATTGTTCGCCTGGGGGGCGGAGACATGCTTGAAAGATCTTGGTGGCTGCCTCGATTCAGCCTCATATATCCGTCGGTGGAGCCCGCCTGGGACGGTTTCCGCGATGAAGCAGTATAGATATGAGGTCTGAATCACCTACGACCATTAACCTTTTGTGATCCGCGTGAACTACTTACAGCGGCAAGCCCAACTCACCAGTGCTCGTGCAATTACTTGGTCTTAGCATCACGCATCTAGCCCATACGCAACGTGAACTGGAACTCGAAAACAGATGTATTTATCAAGCGGCCTCGT
Organism: Colletotrichum caudatum; assembly: GCA_030867225.1. NCBI lineage: Eukaryota > Fungi > Ascomycota > Sordariomycetes > Glomerellales > Glomerellaceae > Colletotrichum > Colletotrichum caudatum. The sequence goes on from MU846052.1 coordinate 57,202, forward strand.
AAAAGAGAGCGAACCGACTTGTAGTTCCTTTGATGATTTCAGTGTTAGTGGCCCTCCGGTGACCATGTATACGCCCTCTAGCTATCCTACCCCTTCCATAAAGACGACTGCTGCATGGGCTTGCTGGACGGGAGCGGAGTTCCCTCACTTACCCGACTATGTCGTTGTGCCGCATAGTCAGTCATCCCGGGTGATATTGAACATGATTTAAGTTTGGACGTGGAAAGTAACGTGGTCACGCCAGCTGACGGGCCGTATGAGGCGCGCCATACGCAGTGATAGGTGCCCTTCTTTTTCTGTAATGTATGGAAACTTCATCAGAGATACTTTGGGTAGTCCTAAGAAACCTGATGTTTGTATGAAAAGAGAGGAGTCTGAGACTGCTTAGCCTTGCTCTCTCTGCTTGGGCTATTGTGTCCGGGTTATGAGGGCCTGGATTGGTGGAGCGACACCCTCGAGAAGAATAAAGAGATGACGAGCTGGCATCTTGTCTGGGATTGTTAACTTTTGTGAAGCCTTGTTTCTACGGCGATGTGTGTGATGAAGGGAAGGTTAGATGGTAAGACAGCCACAGCAGGCAATAGGTATAGCAACTAATGGAGTCATCTCTGAAAGCCCTGGGAGGTCTAGTGACGATATTTCATGGCATTATATTCCTATCTATGTACAAACTAAACTGTGTTATTTTTCCGAGTATTGTGCACAATACTTCTGTGTTTTTACAACTGTATCACGATTATTGTGCACCTGGCAACCTCACGAGGAACTGACCGCCTTGACAACGTAGCTCAATACTGTATAGAAATGTCATCCATCTATCCCGAGCCAAAGCTCCAACACGACTAAGAAATAACAACAATGGAATTGAGCGCTAGGCGTAGAGCACTCACAGCTGTGCCAAACGCCTGCTGGTTCTGCTACCGTATATTTTTTCAAAGGTGCAGATGTTCTCTTATCTGCTTTTCGCTCTTGTTGTAAATTGCGCAGCGATCTACCAACGCACCTAATTCAGGAATACATTCACGGATTCGCGCGAGTAACCCACCGTCCTCGGCCAGCCGCTGTAGTCCGCCTCGAACAGGATGGCGTCGTTGCAGGCGCTGCCCAGCGACGTGTTCTCAAGCCACGCGGGCTCCCAGTACCAGAGCCCGCGTCCCAACCCCCTAGGAGTCTCCCTGACGATGCGGAGGACCTCGGCCATCCACTCGACCTGTCCCGCGACGCTGTATGGTATGCCCGGCTCCGACGACTCGGGAATTGGGCTCCAGCGCCCGTCGCACACGGCCGGGTAGTCCGTCTCGACGACCTGCAGGGGCTTGCCGTACTTGTCCGCCATGGCACGCAGGACAGCGCGAAGGTTCTCGAACGTTGCCGCGGTGCCGTAGAACGGGTAGAAGCTGAGCCCGAAGCTGTCCCACGCCGACGGAGGCACGCCGTTGTCGACGAGCGCGCCGTACCATCTCTCCTGAAGCGTCAGGTTCCAACCATTGTCGAGGTGTAGCATGACCTGGGGCTTGGGCACACCGGCGCAGGCGGCGTCCCCGACACCCGCCCGCGCCGCCTTGTACAGCGTCGCGAGGTTAGAGAAGTTGGCCACCATGGCCGGCCACGGTTCCACGTCGACCGAGGCGCGGCCCAGGGGCCAGATCATGCCGTGGCGGATCTCGTTGCCGAGCGACACAATGTCCAACGTCACGCCGGCGTCCTTGAACGCGACGAGCGTCTCGCGGACGTACTCGCGCAGCCTGCCCGCCAGCGGCTCCAGCTTCGTCGGCCAGGCAGCGGGCGCCGGTTGCTTCTGCGGGTCCGCCCAGCTGTCGGCGAAGTGGTAGTCGAGGAAGATGCGCTGGCCCTTGGCCTGGAACCGTTGGGCGAGATCGATGGTGTAGTTGAGGCCATAGATGCCGTCGGGCGGGTCGACCCACAGGCGGAGGCGGACGGCGTTCATACCGCCGTCAGCGAGGATGTCGTCGGCCGGCCGCTCCTCGTTGCCCCGTGCCGTATCGACGAAGAAGTTCTGCGAATCCTCGAGCAACTTCAGGGAGCTCAGGTCGTGACCCTTATAGAAGAAGGGCGTTCCGTCGCCGGGACGGGGGCTGAGCTCCCGTTAGACCATGGACATGAGCGAGTTCTAGCCAAGTCACTTACATGGTGCCCCCCGTGACTGGGGCCGCTGCCGCCAGAGTCGTGAGGCTAAGCAGGGAAAGAATTCGCCTTGCCATCATGACGAAGCGACATCAATGCCGACGCCGCAAGAAATATATTCTGCAAGGCTCTCGACAAGACTGCTCTTATATGTATACCGAATCTCGTACCGCCGGGCCCATAGGCAAAAGTCGAACGATCAATCAGACCGCCTGCCGAGCCAAGATCGAAATAAACGCAAACGGGCTCTCACGGGCTCTCGGCAATACCTATCCTTTCCTCTTGGTCCAACGTGACGACTCGACGGAAGACCCCAGCGAGCAGTAACGGCAACGAAAATTGGCCACGCCCCGAGCTCTGGGGACACATCGCGGGGTCACCGGGGGGCGACCCCCGTTCCGGGCAGCCCGACGATTGGTGCGCCTGGGATGAGTTGCCCTTGCCGCCTCCCGCAATTTCGGACAATATACCCCCACGGAGCTAACCGTTACCATAGCCAGTGTGGTCTGTCTGGTCCTCCTGCTGTTGTGTCAACCTCCAAACGGTCTGAATTACCTTGATTCGCTAGTAGGCTGGCAAGCGCAGACGAAGCTGTCAGAAAACAGACATCGAGACATGACCCAGAACCCAATTCTTCAAACGGCTGGTATTCTAACTATTCGGTTCGTACAGAATCTACAGTAATGGCCACAACATCCGGTTTTGCTTTAGCTTAACCATCGGCTAGGACTCGGGTCCAGTCGAACTTCCTCCACTTCTTGTTGAACCCATCGACCCGACGGTCACCCTTATTCCACCGTCCCTGTTTCTTGATCACGTCCGGGCCAACATCCAAGATGCCTCCTATGATCTCCCTTGCGAACAGGTCACCATTCGGCCAGCGGTCAGAGTTTTCCACGATATGACCGAGACCGCCGTCGAGTGTGAACCACACGTGGAAGTATGGCATCTCCTTCGCGATGCTCCGCCGGAACGCCATCCTGCCCATTCCATCCCGTGCCTTGGCACCCGTGTCAATGATCTTTTGGTGTTGCGACCACTCGTCATCTGTGGTGAGAAAGGCCTCCTTGAAGTAGGCCGGGGCCGTGGCGCCCTCTTCGTAGGGGATCGGCACGGCCATCATGGCGGCGTGGAGATGCCTTTGCGGCGCCGCGGCGTTTTCGTAAAAGATGACTTCCTGCCCCTTCTCGTGGTACATCCTAGTCAGAGATTTCATAAAGTTCCGTATCTCTTCCCACTCGTCGTCGTCGCACTCCAGGAGGTTCTTGTGGTGCGCCGTGGGTACAATGACGGCGCCGCCTTCGCTGACCTCCGGGTCCGTGGGAAGTGTCAAAAAGACACGAGTGCCGAGGGAGATGACCGGTGCCAAAGGCGGTTGGCCCTTATCTTCATGGTGGCACAACGGACAGTTGGCCAGAATCCGTGACACCTTTTGGTAATCGTTGACGGCAACATTCTTTAGGTTGGCCTCGGACTTGTGTACCCGCTTCGCAAGCTTGTCCGCGTTCTCGTCCATGTAGTCGAGGTCATTGTCAAACTTGCTGTCCTTCGCAATGCGCTCAGCAAGCCGCATACCCTCGCCGCCGGCTTGACCGCGTGTTCTACGCTCCTCGCGGACCATGTCCTCGATTGACATGTCCTCGTTCGCTTCCACATTCCCCCTCTCCCGGCCGCGCTTGTTCTCAATGGCTTTGACTTCGCCACGAGTTCCTGCCAACATCCTGTTATCCATGACACCCAGAACGACCGATTGCGGACCGTTAGTGGCAAAGCTGGCCGCAGCTTGGTTGTATTCAGCTTCCAGCTTGGCGGCATCAGGTGCCTTGCGTAGCTTGGCCTTCATCATCTGCGCTCGCAATCTGTTCAGTGCTGTCTGGTCCATGGGGGTGTGCTGCATGGCATCGTCAGGAATGACGGTGCCCTGCTCGAAGTCTTCGGCACGCTCTCGTTCGGCCCGGTCTCGCTCGGCAGACCTATCGGCACGGTGCTTTTCCAGCCTCTCACGATACAAGTCCCCGGTCGGTTTTTCCTTGCCCACATACCCTTCGCCGTACACCTTGCGTCGCTCCAGTTCAATTTTCTCCTCCCGGGCGTCGTCGAATTCTTGCAAGTCACCGTATCTCTCGAGAGCAACATCTTCGACCGATCGGCCGGGCTCTTCTGCCATGGAGTAAACGCCCTTGAGCTTCGTCATGCGCCACTGAGAGCCGTTGTCCCCAAACTTGTAGCTGACGACTCTCTCCGTCGGTGGGAGCTTTTCATCCAAAGTCTTAATATTGCTCAGGTCCCCAAAGTCTCTGTTGATTTCCCTGTCGTGGATGACTCTGGCCGGCTCCTCTTTGGGTGGCGGCTTGACCTCCTCCTTTTTGCGCTGAACGTAGTCGATATCGAGGGCTGACGGAGCAGTCATCCAGCTGTCACGGACCAATGGTGCGTCTGCAATCTTCGCCCTTGGTGGTGTAGCTTCCTCGTCGGGTATCGGCAAGTCCTCCTTGGGATCCGATGTCTTCTGGTGGCTTTGGCCGCGGTGCTCATCGTCTCTATCCTTCTGTCTGTGTCTTGCTCGCCGCTCCTCGTCGTGCTTCGAATGGCGGGATCGCTTGTGTCTGTGCCCATCCTCCTCGTCTCCATCGTGCCGTCGCGATCTATGATGGTGATGTCTTTCATGATCGTGGTCTCTATCGCGTTCCCTGTCAAGGTCACGGTCTCTGTGACTTCCTCTATGGCTATCCCGTTCTCCCCGTCTGTCGGATGACCTGTCGCGGTGGTGATGATGTCGTTGTTTCTTCCTCTGTCTGCGCTCTTCTTTCTCACGTTCAATGCGCTCCTTCTCTCCCTTTTCTGCGGCAAGGGCCTTTTCGAATTCGTCGAGGCCGTCCATGGCTGCTTGAGCAAGCGGCGCGAATTTTGCTGGTACTGGCCTGAGTGATAGTTTCAATGGTATGTTTTTTCCCCCCCAGGTCGCAGATGGAACGAATTGACGATGCAAGCTGGACGTCACTCGCCAGCACGGGCCACCTGGATTTTGGAACCGACCGGGGGGGGGTCTGATTAATGGTTACAGGGTGTCTTGCCCACTCTGACGCCCCGCGCGGGGCACTCAGCTCTTCCGTCTCTTCCAGAACTTTTTTTCCTTAGCGGCCGCAACAGCAACACCGTGAAAGCTGCATACACTTTCACCCAGAAACTACCAAAATGGCTTCCACTTCCGCAGCCGTGCCCTCCGAGAGTCCGTCTACCCTGGACAAGGCGTCTACACAGATGCCGACATCCATTGTCGTTGTCGGCATGGCCGGTAAGATTAATCCTTCTGTCTCGCGCCGCATACATTATCCCGCTGATCAATACAACCCCCAGGCTCCGGCAAGACAACTTTCATGCGACGCATCAACTCGTACCTGCATGGGAAGAACGATCCGCCGTACGTAATCAACTTGGACCCGGCTGTGCTCAATGTTCCTTTTGAGAGCAACATCGACATTCGTGACTCGGTCAACTACGAGGAGGTCATGAAACAGTACAACTTGGGACCGAACGGCGGAATCTTGACGTCCTTGAACCTCTTCGCCACAAAGGTCGACCAGATTGTTAACCTGCTCGAGAAGCGCGCGGCCCCAAACCCAGAGAACCCCGCCAAAAAGCCCATCAGGAACATCCTTGTGGACACTCGTAGGTCCTTGCTGCATATTTGCTCCTTGAACAATGGGCTAACAGCACCGCAGCTGGACAGATCGAGGTCTTCGTCTGGTCCGCGAGCGGTACCATCCTTCTCGAGTCGCTCGCCTCTTCATTCCCAACCGTTATCGCCTATGTCATCGACACACCCAGGACCACCTCCACAAGCACATTCATGAGCAACATGCTGTACGCCTGCAGTATCCTCTACAAGACCAAGCTCCCGATGATCTTGGTCTTCAACAAGACCGATGTGCAGGACGCGGACTTTGCGAAGGAGTGGATGACGGACTTTGAGGCTTTCCAGGCCGCTCTACAGCGCGATGAGATGAGCGACGTGATCGGCGGCTACGAGACATCAGAGGGCGGCAGCGGCGGCAGTGGCTACATGGGCAGCCTGCTTAACTCGATGAGTCTGATGCTTGAGGAGTTCTACGCCCATCTCAGCTTCGTTCCCGTCAGCTCGCGCCTCGGCACGGGTATGGACGAGTTCTTCGCGGCGGTGGAAGAGAAGGCGGAGGAGTTCAAGCAGGATTATCTCCCGGAGCTGCAGCGCAGGCGAAATGAGCGGGATGAGAAGAAGCGCCAGGCCCGCGAGCACGAGCTGGACAAGATGATGAAGGGTATGTCGGTGGATGCAGGCAAGAAGCCGATGGTCGTCAAACCCGTTGAAGACGACGACGACGGCATCGACGTTGCCAGCGACGTCGACGACGACGATATGCCGGATGACGAGGACGACCGGGAAGGACTACAGGCTCGCTACGAGGCGTCCATGGAGGCCGAGGGCGATTCCATCATGGCTGATGGCAGTTTCGCCAAGTACCTGCACACGCGGCAGACGTGACGGGAACGGTGGGAACGGAACGCATTCATGTACATATGACAAAGCTTGGGCAGGAAGACGGCGTTTTATACGGTTGCTGCATTATCATGAGATACCTCGAAAAGTAAGAACAGGTACAAAAAGTTGCCTTGCTCTATGAATTGATTTTGACCCCCACTCCAGCTCCCATAACTCCTGCAGACCTCGGCCTCAATGCTTTGTCACACTCTGATGACGGCGACCAAAGGACGCTCGTACTGTCAAACATCCATCCCTCTTGGACATGTCTCTGGCGGAACACTGGTTCTGCGCAAGCGACCAGCTAGGCCACGGCATGATGTCTCGTTCGGTATCGATCCTCGTATCTGCGCGTAAACTCCAACATCCCGACGTCTTCTACCTGGTGGTCTTTCACCCTCGTATTGCGTGTAAACCAAAGAAAAATGACCGGTTGGGCGTCATCATCTCGCCTCGAACTGAACCATTCTGCCAAAAAAGAGTCAGCACGCCCGCTCGCCCCCAAAGTCTCGGAGGAGCGTAGAAGACTCACCTCTTGGTACGCTCCTTGTAAAGGATACGGCAACCGCACTCCTTGCAGCGGATGGGATCGGCGCGACGCAGCTGGAACTTGAGACCGCAGTCGCCGCAGAGGTACTGCATCTGAGGGCCCTCGGCGCCGTAGGAGGAGTAGGCGGCGGCGCTGGGGGCCGAGGTCGCGCCGGCCGTGGGGACTTGGTAGGCTTCACGAGACATTTTTTTTTTTTTGCCTTCTCTTTTTGGTTGTCGAGAGATGAGGTATCCTTGGAAGAAAACGGATGTCAGTTTTGGGGGGGGGTTGAGGCGGCGATTTTCGTCTGTCGCGGAAAGCGGGCTTGGAAATGCAGAGGTGGGAAGGATGACAATTTGTCAGGCGGTGAGGGCGCGTAGGGGCGGCAGAAAGTAACTTCCTACCTGTTGCTGGTTAATTAATCTGTACTCTGTACTGCCGCCAGGAAACAATTCTTGAGCACGCAGCTCACCAGCAAAACTCCCTTCTCTTCGTGTCATCTTTCTCCATGAGTTTATCGCTCCGTTGACTTCCTCACCGCCATCGATTCGCAAGCGACGATACGGCAATGAATTACAACCGACAAATCCAACACTGTCGATAACGCTCAATTCATCCTTCGATCATCGACTAGGTTAAAACCAATACCACCACCACCACCACGACGGCAGCACTCGCCAGCCCACTATGACACCCACCTCCGAGTTTGATGCCGGTGTAGAGCCTCCTGGGTCGGAGTGCCCCTTCTGCACAATTGCAAACGAATACCTGCCTTACGACCCTGCGCAGCCGCCTCAGGACGACGCAGTCCTCGACCCCAGCCGTCTTCCGACCCCAGCCTACGTCGTCCTCTCGACCCCGACCCTCATTGCCTTCCTCGACATTCTCCCGCTGTCGCGCGGCCACCTCCTCCTCTGTCCGCGGTCCCACCGCCCGAAGCTTACCGACGCCTCCGCCGAGGAGTCGGCCGAGATGGGCCGTTACCTGCGCGTCCTATCCAGCGCCCTCGCGCGCACGACGGGCGTCGAGGACTGGAACGTGGTGCAGAACAACGGCGCCGCCGCCGCCCAGGTCGTCATGCACATGCACTTCCACCTCATCCCCCGCCCCGAGATCCGCGCGAGCGGCCGCTACAGCGAGAGCTTCACCATGTTTGGCCGCGGCCGCAGAGAGGAGCTGGACGACGAGGACGCCGAGCACTTTGCCAAGGAGCTGCGGGAGAACGTGGCCGACGTTTTGAGGGAGGATAAGCACAAGTCCAAGCTTTGAACGCGGCGGCTTTTTAATCAACGTTTATTCATTCTTATGGATGGACCTTACGGCCCGAGCTGCCTTATACCGCAGCACAGTTTGTTTGCCATAGCGCTGCCTTTTGCTCTTGTTTTTACTCATTATGCAAGTCTCCCCACCACCATCACCGTTTCTGCCCCCCCCCCCCCCCCCCCCCCGCCCGCGCATCTACTCGTCATCACCGAGGAAGACCTTGACACCATCGGGAAGGAAGGTGCCGTCGCAGACCTTGAAGCGGTCGGGGATGGCCGAGACCTTTTTGAACTCGTCATCGGTCAGGGACCAGCCGTCAAGGTCGAAGTTGGCCTTGATGCGGCCCTCGGAGACGGATTTGGGGATGACGCTGACGTCTCTGGCAAGGCCCCACTGGAGGAGGACCTGCTGGGGGCTGCGGCCCTTGGCCTTTGCGAGGTCGAGGAGGGTCTGGTTGGTGTAGAGGGGGGAGTCGGTGCTGCCGAGGCACGAGTAGGCGGTGGCGTGAATGCCCTTGGACTTGCAGTAGTCGAGGAGCTTGGGCGAGGGGTTGCAGGGGTGAAGCTCGATCTGGTTCACGGCGGGGACGACCTGGGGTTCTTGTCAGCGGCATGTTCTCATGTGGACAAGGGGTACGGGCCAAGAGACTCGATAGTGCGTCTCACCTTGGTCTGGGGGTCGTTGAGGAGGCGCTCGAGGTGGGTGATGCCAAAGTTGGAGACACCAATATTCTTCACCTTGCCGGTACCAACGAGCTTCTGCAGCTCGCGCCAGGTGTCAAGGTAGTCCCAGTCGGGGTAGTGCTTCTTCAGGTCATCGGGGTCGGTGCTGGAGGGCCAGTGCATGAGGTAGAGGTCAACGTAGTCGGTCTGAAGGTTCTCGAGGGACTTGGTGATGGCCTCGGGAACGCGCTTGTGCCATGGGTTGTCGAGCTTGGTTGTGAGCCAGATGTCCTCGCGGGGGACACCGGAGGCCTTGATTCCGTCGCCAACCTCCTTCTCATTGCCGTATGCGAAGGCAGTGTCGATGTGACGATAGCCGTTCTTCAGGGCGGACTCAACGGCGAGCTTGACCTGGTTCGGCGGGGACTGCCAAGTACCCAAGCCGATGGCGGGGATCTTGTCACCCGTGTTGAGTGTAAAGGTACGTGTGGTCTGCTTCGCGTCGGCCATGATTGGGGATTTAGGTGCGCGCGTGTGGCTATACCGAACGAAGAGTGGTTCGGGTATCGGAAAGAGAGAAAGAGAGAGAGGAGCAAAAGTCAAAATAGAAATAGAGAGAAGAGAGCAATGTAGAATTGTCAGAATGCGCCTGAGCGGACGGGGAGAGAACTCTTTTGTATGCGCGGGAGAGGGCCAAGAAAGCAAAAGGGCAGCAACAGCAATCAACAATCAAGAAGAGGGCGGGGTTGAAGCGGGAGGGGGGGGGGGGGGCAAGGGGCGAGAAGTGTGCTTGCTCGGCATCTATTCCACCTCGTCCCGTGTGTCCTTGCTTAATCTGATGTCTAATCTCTCTATGCTACCTAACCTGGGCAGGGTATCGCAGGTGCCTACTTTCCCTTGCGCTGGAGGTACCTACCTGCCTTACGTTGATTCCTATCTACTACCTAGGTACTTTACCGTAAGATAGGGTAGGTACTGTAGGTACCCACGTGGTATTACGTCTGCGGGAGATAACACGCCCCTCCCCAAGGTCGGCAAGATAGATGCCTTGGATGCTCCGAATGTGCAAGTGTGAAGCACCACTGTGGAGGCGACAATGAGCGGAAGGAGACAGAGAGGAAGGTCCAGTCCACGGAGTTTGTCGCGCGCGCAGGCCAACCACCGCCCTCCAAATAAGAAAGAACTCCAAGTGATCCTCGCCCCCCCCCCACCTTTGTGTGACGCAGTGTATGTAGGTAATGCCCCGTGAACCCTTCGGCCGGCCTTCTTTTTGCCCCCTTGGATGCGCCTCTCATTGTTTTCGAGCTCTTGGCCTCTTTCCTTTGGTCGGAAACATGCCAATCTTGGTTTCCAGCCATGCGCCGCTATCCCCGAGAGAGCAATCCCAACAGTTGCGTTTCTCGTCATCATACTATCTAGGCACCTGCTTATACCTACAGCCAGCCCACTTGTCCAGTCTTCTTCGATGCGCTTGATTGGCAGCGCTTGTTACCCGTCCCAGCTGGCGTCGTCGAAACGGGCCAATGTACCCCGACGCGCGACCAACAGGACGTCATATACCCAGGCACACACATACATAGATGGTATGTCGTCGACAAAAGCGCCTCAAGGTCGCATCGCATCAGACCCCGGCGACGCGGACCGGCCACAGTAGGCCGGCTCGTTTCCTCGGCTATTCTGCTGCGTATGCCGCCGTACTGGCCAATTGTGTGAGGCGTAATGGTCGAAAAGGCCTGGCCCAGTGAAAAGACTAGCCGTGGGGACGTCTCGAACTTTACAGAGAGGGCCTCATGCATGGATGCAAATGCCACTGGTATTGGATATGACCCACGAGGAACCAACTGCTTTGAGACCCGTATCTTGGTATTAGATATAACCCCGAGTTGGCATTTGCGATCCTACCATTGGCCTCGGCCAGAAGCCGTGGCCCCTGTTGTCTTGTCAAGCATCCGGTTTTGGTGAACTCTGCCATACAACTATTAGATAACTTCGTTGCCACAAGATGATACAGGCATCCCGCAACCTTGGCTTACCAGAGCCTCAACCTTCTTCAGCCTGAAGGCCGTGTTAAGCCTTCACCGTCGAGATCATTGGCGCGTTTGGAACCAGTACAGCTTCAGACAAGATGGTTATTAGAGGATGTCTTGATGTGCGTTTGCTGGGCAGCGAAAAGGCAAAGGACTTGGCACGTAGTCGTGGCACTCCGAAGACCGGTAATATAGCCCAAGAATATTGATATTCTGATTTCCGATTAACCGAAGCACCTGTTGCTACTGTTCAGCAAGGCGGACACACCATACCCCAAGATCACAAGCAGCTGTTTGGAAAAGCAGCAGTCAAATACTCAGCTCACATCCATGCAACCATTCGTGAGAAGCATCACATCCGTGGATGGCCTAGCCTGGGGTTTCGTCTGAGTATCTTCCTGCGTCTTCGCCCTTGATCAACAATTGGCTCCCGTTTTCCCGGTAGACTACGATTAATGATGCATGCATGCGACTGGTCTATCAACGGGTCAAGACGAGTGAGACTACAGTAAGTGTTAGGGCAGGTATGAGCGACCTACATCTACGTATAAGTACTCTTTGTAAGATAGTGAAGCTCGTGCCTACCAGTCAATCTAAAGTCCCAAGGGCTGTGGTGGTAATCAAAGGATGTTTCTGAAATTACCTGTGGGTTTTGTAAATGAACAAGTCTAGGGTCGTCAGCAAATCTCTTATGAACAATACGCCTTCAGGTTTTCAGATCCTATCAATGACAAGCTGACTGCCATCATTTGTGGTTTGCTGCGCTCACCACATGTGATCGCGTCATGGGGGAGAAGGAGTTGAGTGAGTAGGGTGTACTTTGACCATTGTATAGGCATGACAACTCAGCGCGATGGAATGTCAGCCGCCGGCTCGACGTGTGAGACTTATGCATATGGAAGCCCCTCAAAGTTTTCAGAATGGTATACTTGCGCCTGACTTTCAACCGGTGAATGGTCTATATTTTATACACTGACAGAAAACACGTAGTAACCAACTCGACTGCAACGGCGCCCGTGACCAATGCCTCCATTTAGTTCACGCTTGTTCACCAATTGGGAGTGCTCGACAAAGTACCTGGGTGGCCAGAGGACGTTCTCAAGCAGGCCGTCGTAGAGTCTCGCGGAAGGACCCAAAGGGCCATCCATCCATCCATGTTGCTCAGGCGCCTTCACAGACGCGCCATTCCGCATAATGAGTTCGGCTCTCGGAAAGGCCTCGACAAACAGTACCTCTGAGCACCTCTGGGTCCACTCATTGCCCAAATAGAAATGAAAGATGATTTATATATATACTTTTTTTACCCCAAAAAAAAACACCTCGAGTATTGTATTACGGGCAATTCGCGCATCCCCGGCGCCGAAGCAGACCGCCCGCCAGCTGAGCCCTCCGAAACGCGGGACCCGTTCCCTTCCATCGCGAGCGGGCCCACCAGCCGACGACCCCCTCTCAACGACCGGACTCCGGGCCCCATGGGAAGTCTGCCCTCTTATGCCTTACCCATCCACCCCCCCCCCCCCCCTCCCGCCTGGACCCCCAAGTTCGGCCTCATACCTCCATTCGACGACCGACCTTTTTCGGCAGCCGGCAATAGGAGGGGGTGCCCTCGACTTTCTGCGGCCAGGAGACCATCATTTCGCCCGGCAATCGACCAACCAGCGCGAGCGGGTGCATTAGTTGGTGAGGTACCGGGTCTGATAGTAAGAAGCCATTGGACGGAGTAGCTGCGGACAAAAATGAGAGGTAGGGAACACAGGCGCACCATGTCGGGCAATTTTGCGGGTACAGATTGACGCCCGATGAGTGTTTGAAGAGGTACATGTAGTTGCTCACTCCCCATTCATCAACGATCCTACTCACACCGCCTTGCTCAAGTCTGTTCTCTCTCTCTTTCTCTCTCTGTCTGTCTCTCTGTCTCTCTCTATCCCCCCCCGACAGGTCCGAAGGTGGTGACGAAACGGAGCACATCCGTGCACGACGATCGAGATGGACGGCGGGTGCTTGCCATGGCGGTTGTCGCATACCGCCCGTCGCCCGTCGCCCGCCGTCAAACGCCCTTTCGCCCTGCGTGTCCGACAGAAAACAAAATTTTATGTAAGTGGAAAAAAAAAGAACCGGCAGAATCACATTCATTGTCTATGTTCGGAGTCGGGATATTACCAGGGTGAGATAAGAGACGGAATGTGTTGGGTGGCAGAATGCTCATTTCATCTCTTCTACGAGCTGACGATGAATGAAGTCGTCACAAGACTGAACTCATGCCGGCGAGATATAAAAGACACAGAAGATTGCTAGTAAAAGAGATGGACGGAAGATATATGCCTTCCTTCACTCCTCGGCGTCGCCGCCAGCAGCGACGGACTTGGCGGCATCGCCATTGGTAGCAGCGGGTGCGTCAACGGCCTTGACGTCGCCTTTGGCGGGAGCATCTTCGACGCCGTTGGCAGCCTCCTCCTCCTCGGCCTCGGCCTCGGCCTCCTCCTCTTCGCCCCCGGCCTCTTCGGCTTCCTCTTCCTCCTCGGCGGCCTCCTCGGCGTCGGCCGCGTCATCCGTGGCCTCTGTCTCGGTCTTGCGCTTCTTCGATGGAGGAGCTTTCTCTGTAATGTCGACACGTTAGCGGGGCAGGCCTTCAAGTAAGGTCGAAAGCGTGTGCGCCATCAAAACTGCAGCAGCATGGCTTACCATCTACGCCATTGGCTTCCGCATCTTCCTCGGCGTCGCCCTCTTCCTCGTCCTCGTCCTCCTCCTCTTCTACATCGTCATCACCCTCCTCTGCGTCTTCCTCGGACTCGTACCTAGAGCGCGCAAGTTAGTCAGAGCCGGCCTCTTCAGATGGAGCAACGGAGAGCTCTCCGCCATAAGCCATAGTCACTGGTACACGTCACGAGACGGGCGCATGATCGCGACAGCATCAGGACGCCAGATACAGCAGAAGCACGGATGCGCAAACGAGCCCAGAGCATCCCGAGGAACATGACTTGATACTCGCCGCTCTCCAAGAGACGTGGGCGTGAAGCCAAGATCGGGGGGACTCACTCCTCTTCCTCCTCGCCGTCGTCGTCGGGAAGGGATACAAGCTCCTCTTCCTCCTCTTGCTTTCTCTTGCGGGTTGACATGTTATAAGAGGGTCTCGTTGGGTTCAATTGGGTAGAACAAGGCGGTTTTGGAAAGGGTTTTCAGTAGAAAACTTGCAGGAGATGGGAGAGAAAGAGAAAGAGATGTAGGAGAAGCAGAAAGAAAAAGAGAAAGTTGGGGGGCGGCCAGTACGAAAGGTAGGTAGGCCGGCGCAAAGCTCGGGGGGGAGGGGAGGACGGGGCAGGCCTAGAGGTGGGTGGGTGCGTGTCGATTGGTGGTACCTTTCTACATACACAGTAGATGCGCAATGGGTGGGAGCGAGGAGGAGTAAGAGGAGAAGGGAGTGCGCGTCGACGGTGCGGTGCGGTGCGCAGGCAGAGCGAGAGGGAAAGAGAGAGAGAGAGGGGGGGGTGGGGAGGAGGAGGAGGAGGGAGCTCCCTCTCAGCTGTGTGGTGTGCGCTCTGCCATACCGTTTGCGAGGGAACGTGTGCGAGGCAGATCCAAAGCCAGAGTCACAGCAAGATGAGGTAGAGCAGAGCTAGAGCCAGCCAGAGCCTGCTTGGGCAGTGGTAGCAAGTACTCCTTCCGTATCAGACCAGACCAGGCTCTGAAGCTGGGGGGCACAAGAACTGAACTGGGAGAGGACCGGAGGAGTCGTAGAAGGAGGAGGAGGAGGAGGAGGAGGAGGGATGATGGAGGGAGGGTGGCTGGGAGCTTCGACTCGACTGACTGGGCTGGGCTGGGGGTTCCGGCGGCGATTGAACTGAAGAGAGGAGCATACCTACCTGTCTGGGGGAGATGTTAAGTGTGAATGAGAGGGGGGGGCGTGGGCGCAAGAGTCGAGCTGGGTAGCAGATTCAAACAGGGATTCCAAGTTGGTCAGCTTGAGATCGAAGGTCGTCCTCGGAATGTGGTTGGTCACCGAGTGAGAGGAAGCTCGGGCCTCTCTGGGGGAGAAGAGCAGCAGCATCATCATCCCTGTCCGGACCTTGCGTGCGTGCGTGCAGCAGCTCAGAGTTAACACCAACACCAACACTAACACTAACAACAACAGCAGCAGCAGCAGCAGCAGCAGCTCTTCACAGTGGCGGGAAGACCAAGCTCCGATGCTTTGCCGCGCCGCTACTGTCAAGTCAACCGAGTGCCTCTCGCTTGCCCTCAGTGACTGAAGCTAATGTCCCTGTGTGAATCGGGAGCTCTGAAGCTCTGGCGACCGAGCAGGAGCTGGGGGAGCCAATGGGAATCCTCCCTCACTAGCATTATCCCGCTCACGACACACCACTGGTGTGACCGAGGGAAACAGAACAGACGCAGACGGAGGAAAACAGGACAGGACAGGACAGGACAGGACAACCGGCTGGCTGCGCTGCTGACGTGATCCTAGCCGGAACGGGACGCCAGGAGCTCCTGGCGTCATCACGTGCGCTAAGGACGGCTGTGCCGTCGCTGTCGCCCTCCCGTTGGGGCCGTTGCTCCAGCAGTGCCTTCCTTGTCTTGCTTGTGCGCCGTGCTCGACTACCTAACTGCACTGGCAGCCTTGTGTATGAATACCTACCCACCTACCCACTTACGATTACTACGTAGGTAGGTCGGTAGGTGGGTAGGTAGGTAGGTAGGCTGGCAGCAACATCTGTCGCTGACTGTGTCATATGTATGTCCTTGGAGGCTGGAGCCAGCTCGTCCATTGACAAACGGGGCCGAGCATGAAATGGGCCGAAACGAAACAAACCGAAACGAAATGGCTCAAATTGGTCGAGCAGAGAGTCAACACTAGGGGAAGGTCACTCTAACGAAGACGGAACATTAGCGACCATCAAGCACTACGTATGCAGTGTCTCCTGGTAGAGGAACGTGGATAAGCCGGGTGAACAGAGTTGGCTGGTGCAAAGGTAACGGGTGCAGTGGAGCGACTCGACCAACCTGCTTCTGTAAACAAATTGTGCGGCCGGGCAGAGTATACGATGCCTGTACATAGGCATCCGTAATGGGAACTACTTGGTTCTCCGCAGCAATGATTCATGCGGGCGGTCATCGAACAAGGGCACGCCGCACCGCGTTTGACGTGACCGCGACACCCGACGGTGTTGGACATGCTGTCGACGTTTGGCAGAATCGTCGCGCGAAGACCCTGGCTATATGCTGGCCGCTCGGTTTGGGTGGCAGGGAGTACAAAGAAGAAACCATCTCTTTGGTGGTTGGTTGTTGGGCTGCACGTCCAGCTGCTTTGGGGTTTCTCCTCATGGCTGGTCTGAGGGAGAGTGAGACAGCGCCGATCCAAAAGCCGGAAAAGACCGACATGTTGATGGTAAGAGGCAAGGGAAAGATAAACATAAGAGAGAAGAATAAGGCCTGGGACCGGGACAGGCCGAAAAATAAAAGCTAAGCGCTTCCTTCTGTTGCTCGCTCTGCCGAACTTTGTGCAGACTGGCCTAGCCTAGGTAGTGTAGAACAATACTGGGTTGCTATTTTACTCCAACGTTTGGTTGGCACCTAACATAGTAGTGAGAGAGAGAGGGGGATATCGATAGGCTGGACTTGTCCATCGGACGAGTCGACAAAAGAGCATGCAGTTGGAACGTCAATCATGCCGATATGATGGTGGTTCTAGGTGAAGAACAGCGATTACTGCTCAAGTTATCGTCTATCATCATCTACCGGCCCAGACAGTTGCGTTCGCTCGCAGTTGAGCAAACGAGCCAGCCATATTTGGGCGAACGCAAGGAAATCCTGAAAGCTGGCGACGGGTTACGTTCTGAATGCCTTGTCGCAAATATTATACTGAGGGTCCATCATCGAGATCTGCCTTTCCTCACGACTGGCGAGAAAGACGGGACGATGCGCTGGCCTCGATTTGCACGACAACTATCTAATTGGTATCTATCAGACGATGCTGACTTCTGGGGGGCCCCGTATCTCGGACTTCTTGGCTTGTAAATGTTGCGTCGGGCAAAGTGGTACGATTCCCTGGGATGTTAGGTTTGAAAAGAGGGAGGGTGCCATCGATGGCGGAAGAGGCGCGAAATGGAGGCCCGTGGATGACGATCCCCGCAGCCACCCGTCAAAAGCAGCCAGAACCTTCAGACAGAAACAGAGCATCAGAATAAGGTCATGGGAAATATCAATAAGAAGCAACAGCAAGAGCAACAGAAAAGAAACATAGAGAAAAAAAAAAGAAAAGCGGAAAAAAAAAGAAGATGGAGGATGCCCTGGTCACCAGCGGGAACCGACGAAAAAAAGGGTTTTTCTCCCTTGAAGAGGGCAGAATGGACCGACGGGACGGATTGGAAAGAAAGCAAATGACGACGACGGTTCTCTAAAAGGGAGGTTCGGTCAGTCAGGATCGGAACCAGGCCCTGATCCGGGAAATTGAAAGGCCATTGGGCAGTGGAGGAGGGGGGGCTCGTTCGGGAATAGCTCCAGGCACCAGGGGCATCATGTACACTAGCTGACCATCCTTACCAGGTAGTACGCTGTGTAAGGTATCCGTAGTGTACAAAGTACGGATAGTACTCCGTGCTGCGTACGTAGTAAGTAGCGAATCCTCTCTGCCATTCTCTTCCCCTGAAGGTGTCCCAGTGGGAAGGGCCGCCAGCCAAGAGGCCGTGGAGGCTTTGCTGCGAGTACCCCTGCAGGCAGCGGCGCTGGCCCATCTTCCCCTGCAAGTGGTTGCGTTTGACGTTGGGACGACACGGTTGGTTGCGGCCTCGGTGCCACAGGCCAAGGTGGGTAGTGTAGGTAGGTATTGTCTGCCATGCTCTGACCTCGAGGATCTTGGAAGTTGCTGTATGTTGAGTGTACGGGTAGTTTACTGAGGGGGTTCGAACCTTGACCCGAAGTCCTGGTTTTCGCACCTCGAATGCGTCGACGCATTAGTCATACTCTGTCGAAGCCACCGACTGTTCCGCCTCCTGCTCTTGTTCCGCCGTGTCTCTCCTGTACCACATAGTTGATGGACTTGCAATCGTACTCGTCAGCCATGTCCTAGCACATGGGGAGGTATCGTTGGAAGCCCATATCCACGCTGTGCCCAAGTAGAAGTAAGGAGAGGAGCCGAGGGCGCGTTGGAGGCACCTAGTGTGCTCTATAGTGTCCGTATAGGTACATGCCTGCCTAGCTAGTATAAGAGGTAGGTCCGCATCATACGTATAACGCGTATCCGTACTCAGAGTATTATTACCGACCAGTATTGGGCTCGGGTGCAAGGGAGACGGGAAGCCCGCTGGAGGAAACATACAGTGGTATGGATGCAAGTACCTGGAGCACTGTGCGAGATTGCCGGAGGGGGCAGGTACTCTGCCGAGAACGATACATACCGCGGTACCTAGTGGTGAACTAACTAGGTAAATAGGTCGAGTCGATGGAATTTGCTTCTCGAAGGAAGAAACGGGGGTATGGCCAGGAGGCGATGGAGAACCGTGGATGTGGGCCACCGGATACACGAGCTGACCAACTCGACCGTGCTTGAATTGATTAAGGTGGGAGATGATTGATGAGCGCTTGCGGGCAGTTGTGCGAAATTGAATGACGGCCTGGACAGAGCGGAGCCTACTTGAATTGACTGACGGCTTTTCTTTTTCATGCTTTCTGTCGGTCGTGGTCCGTGTGTGTGCATGCAGCGGCATGTGAGAGGAAGCGACGAAGCGACGAAGCCAGAGGGAGGATAGACAGACAGTGGTTACTGACTCTTGACTCTCATCGTTTTAACAAACCCATCGCCGCGGCTTCCTTTTCAGCATGGGTTCAGGTTGGTGGTCTCGTCGACTTTGGTCTTAGTCTTGGGTCCTTTGGATCCGTTCAGTGTAACCTACAGTATCCGTATCCGTACTTTGCCTGCCTATACCATACCTAGTATACTCCAGAGCAGAGGGAGCAGAGCGGGTGGACAAGCCGATGACAAGACCGCTGGCTCGTTCTCGTCTTCATAAATACTATGTCATCCATGGCGATTTGCGTTCGAAATGCGGATACCCTACCCAGCATATAGCCCCCAAGTACCTATTCTTTCGCACTGTCACATCCATTTGGTGACCGCTTTGTTGCCTGTTGGCCCGTCCGCTTCACTCGCAAAGTCTTGGGCGAATCTCGAATCTCGGGATATTGGATTCCCATCTCCTTACAGCCAGCCACGTCAGGAGAAAAGGGCAAGCGAGAGGAGCAAGGGGACAGATGGCAAAGGACGATCGAACTATGTCCAATCTTCTCATTTTAGCCACTCGTCGCTCTTGCCCTCGGTCTTGACCTTTGTCTTCGTTTTCGTCTTCATCTTCATCCTCCCCTTCTTTCCTCGTCATACTTTAGGTAGCCTACGTACCTACCTTATGTACCTACTTAGGCCATTCTCGGGCCCCTTCCTCCTGCACATTTCCCTACCGCGCCGCGCCTACCAAACTGGTGTGCGGAACCCGCCGTACTCATACACACCTGCACCTGTTTCCTACACCTGCAACCTGCATCGCATCCATCCTTGGGGCTGCCCCTTCCTCTTTCCCGTCATCTTGGGCGGCTCTTCAATCTCACTTCTTATTCCTGCCATACCGCCGTCGCTTTTCCCGCTTCACCCTTCTCGGTCTTTGATCTCTTTAACGACCAAGTTACCAAAGGTGCCTGTAGAAAAACACCACCACCACCAACAACAATAACAATAATAATAATAACAACAACAAAAACAACAACAACAACAACAACAACCAACGCTACCTCCTTCGCTCGGCCACTCTCTACTACAATCTGCTCCTTTGCAATCTGACGGCACGGTCCTGCAACGATCCGCCTGTCAAAACGTAGCCAATCAGCCGGGCTGCCTGCCCAAACATCCGCCCGCAACCATCCTTTCTTTCTTCTGCCTCGTGGCAGCGGCATCCAAAAATCCGACGCACGAGTCAATCGCCTATTCGTCTCCGAGACATTTCAGAAAACGGTCAACGCCGCATGCGCCCAATCTGCCCTGATACCTTCGTGTTCCAGATCACCAACACAAAAGAAGCAGAAGAACAAGAACAAGAAGGAAGACATCCTTTGCTTATACTTTTGTCCTTCATTCACCTTACCGACTGAAGACGACGTGTTTCATTCGCTGTTTTTCCTGAGTTGGCATGCCCTGAGCTTGAGCCAATGACGACGCCGCCCCAATCTGGGTCCAAACGCTCGCTTCAGTTTTAGTATCTTCATCTGCGACAACAGGTCCCTTCCTCCCCCCATAAAGACATTCTTGCCGTCTGCCAACCACCGAACCGCTACTTTGATTCGTCCAATCCAATCACCCTTGGTCGATTGGAGGCTGGAGACCCGGAAACTACCACCACAATACAACGCCGCATCAGCTGGATCCCGCTCCCTTTTTTTTTCTCCTCCCGTCCACAAGACGACCCTCTCCTGCATCCGCACCCTGTCTGTCAGGGCAGTCGCGACTCCTCTACTTGTTTCGCAACTTGCAACCGACCAACCATCTCAGCCGACGCTCATTGACTCAACTGTTGGCCGATCTTTCACTTCCAGCTTCACCCCTTACATTCAACCCCCAGTTTGCATGCGCGTGCGCATGAACCGTCATTAGGGTGCCACCTCGTCTGCCACGCCCTGTGACGCTGGAGACTTGCCATTCCTTGCTCGACGCAACCTGCTTGTCACCCTTTTCTTCTGCACCGTCTTCGCACCGACCGTTCTTCAGCTTCCTGCCTCCAGGCCCCCAGCAACAAACGGTCATTTAGCCCACTCTGCTGGCCCAATATCCATTGCTCGTCGCTCTGACTGCAACTGGGTTGCTTCCAGACGCATTGCAAGGTTCATGCATATGCCGCAATGGTATCGTCAGGAACGACCTTGAATACCCTACCGCAATCTGTCTGCACCACCGTCACTTGAACCCACGCTGTTATAACACCCGTCACATATATACTTGGCAGCAGACACCCGCCAAAGAAGAAGGGGAAAAAAAAACGCCTGCCATTCCCAACGCCTTCTGCGTCAGTACAGTTGCTCGAGTAGTGTTTGCCGCTGCCATATAACGGCCAGAGGGTAGTAATCAACATGACCCTAATGGCCGTGGCAGCGGACTCTGTCCAGCCTGACGCCCAGACTACCCCGGGGGCCATGGTACACCAGGACCCCGACATCAACCATCAGGGCAGCATGAAGCGTCGCCAGTTCGGTATTTATGCTTCAAGGCGGCCCCATCCGAAACCTATCCCAACTTCCGACGTTCCAGAGCGTCCCGAATCCGACTTCCCAGCACCCCACCCCCAACCCTTGCCCACATCTCCTCTGCGCTGGGACTCGCTGTCCAACAGCTCGAACAATTTTGTAATGCAACAAAACTCGATCAACCCCCAGCCGCTCTCTCCTCGCCGTCCTGCCTATGATTCCGACCGACATTATCCCTCCTCGCCCACGTTCCGCTCGCTGGCTCCGAGTCCGAGCCATGACCCCGAGGACGAATTGAGTGCAGACGAATGGACCAGTAGAGCTGTTGCTCGCTCGATAAAATCCCCGTTTCCCTACGACGACGACCGCCCTTCCTCGATGGACACAATGCAGGTCGATAACTTCTCCCGTCCGAGAGGGACTAGCATCAAGCAGCCCCTCCAAGACTCCTACCGCCCACGAGCCAATCAGTCTCCTTCAGAACCGCGCTCTGACCCCAACTCGCATCAATATGCATGGCCGCGGCCACGAGGTCAGTCCGGGTCTTCTGCAAGGTCGGCCTCAACGTTTGCGTCTCTTCCGGCCGCAGGGAGCGAGCACTACGAACCCCGGGCACCGTCTCGTTTGCGAAGCGCACCGGCTCCGTCAGGCCTTGCCCGCCCCCCATTGGCGTACGGTCGAGTGGACAGCGCGAGTTCCGGCTTGTCAGCATACGCGCGCGAGGCACCGTGGATGAGTGGAGAAGACGAGATGAGGTCGAGTTACAGATCTCAAACCACTGCGTCGAGTGCACAGGGAACGTACGTGACGGAAAGAAGCAGTGTCCTCACCAAGAACAGCTCAATCCCATCGCTGTACGCTAACGGGGAGGAGCTTAGTGTCGAAGACGTCATGGGTATGTACGAGAAGGGCTTCCGAGACGACTCGAGCCCCGAAGACAACGACGACGTTCGTCCGGTCCCGGCCGCCGAGATCACCAAGCGGAACACCAAAATGCTGGAGGCACTGAGCGAATCACGACCAGTGCACGCCGATTCTTTAGCCGTCCCGGCCCCTGACACGATTGTGCGCGATTCCACGGCCATGTTTAGCATCTCTGGATACCCGGCCTCTGTGCCAACAGAGGTCGGCCTGATCGATGACGATCAGAAGGATGAAGACAAGGATGACGAGAAGGATACGAAGGACGAGAAGGACAAGCGAGACTCTGCAAAGTCGCTCCAAAACGATGCACCGGCCATGTCCCCGCACATGGACAGTCCCTCGGCCTCCTCCACACAAACGGCTGTGGAACCCGAGCCGGTTGAAATCGAAGAACCGGGGACGCGAGATCGGTACGGTTTCAAAAAGGCCAACCAGTATATCACCAGACAGCAGTACGACGCCTGGGACAAAGGCTACTCGGAATATATCGACCGGCGGCGGAAGAAGTGGACAGCATTTTTGAGAGAGAATGAGCTTATCACTAACCGCCCTGAACGATTCCCTCCCCATAGTGCGAAGGCCAAGCGGTTCGTTCGTAAAGGCATCCCCCCTGAGTGGAGAGGGGCGGCCTGGTTCTACTATGCAGGGGGCCCTGCCATCTTGGCAAAGCACGCGGGCCTCTATGACACGTTATTGCAAAAGCAGGCTAAGGATGTTGACGTCGAGGCCATCGAACGGGACCTTCACCGGACGTTTCCCGATAATGTAAAGTTCAAGCCGGCAAATATGGCATCGAAGCCCAACACGGAGCCTACGCGAGACGGCCAGTCAACGGTAGATGAGAAGGATGAACCTGCAATCATCTCGTCTCTCAGACGGGTGCTGCATGCCTTTGCCATTTACAACCCCCGTATCGGTTACTGCCAGAGTCTCAACTTTTTGGCAGGTCTGCTGCTCCTGTTCATGGACTCGGAAGAAAAGGCTTTCTGGCTTCTGAATGTCATCACCCGCGTGTATCTGCCCGGTACGCACGAAATGAGCCTTGAAGGTTCCAAGGTGGATCTCGGCGTCTTGATGAACGCCATCAGAGAGTCCATGCCTGCCGTTTGGGCCAAGATTGGCGATGATATGGAAGCTGACCCAAATGCGCAACGGCCGGCAAAGCCCATAAAGAAGCCGAGGTCGAAGAGGAAAAACCAGCCCAGCATTTCGTCCAACCGACTTCCTCCTATCACGCTCTGCATGACGGCCTGGTTCATGAGCTGCTTTATTGGCACTCTACCAATTGAGAGTACGCTTCGCGTCTGGGACGTAATCTTTTATGAGGGGTCTAAGACGCTATTCCGCATTGCCCTGGCCATCTTCAAACTAGGCGAAGCCGAGGTCCGATCCATCTCAGATCCTATGGAGATGTTTTCGGTTATCCAAGCAATGCCTCGTCGCCTGCTGGACGCGAACGCCCTCATGGAAGCCTGCTTCAAGCGTCGTAACGGATTCGGCCACATTAGCCAGGTTACGATTGACACGGAGCGGGAGGAGAGGCGGGTCAAGGTCCAGACGGAGCATCAACGGGCGGCCACATACACCAGCGGGGCGGCGGGCAGCGGCAATGCTACTGAAGGCGAAGGAGAGGTCCGGAGAAAAGGTACCCTCTTTGGACGCAGGAAGTCGGGCAGACCAGCGGATGTGATGTGATTTCGGAACGGAAACCACAGGGGGGAGGGAAGCAGAGAGTTGAATGCATGCATTAAGCCACGGCGTTTTTTTTTTTGGAAGGGGGGGGGGGTTGCATTTTATGGTAACGACTACATGGCATGCGGAACACTTGGCATTGGCGAGCGAAAAAGAACGGATATATCATCACTAAGAAGCCACTTTTTTTTTTCTCCCCCTTTTCCCTTAAGCAAGGTTTTTTTTTTTTTTTTTTTTGAATTTTTGAATTTTGGAGTTTTGGAATTTTGGAATTTTGATGGATACAGACAGGTGAGGTGTGCCAGAGATTGATTGATTGCCCGGTTGGGACAAAGTAGCAATGTCTCACCAAGATGTAGAAGAGGCAGGTAGAAATGCCGGGAGGCGTCTATCAAAAGCTTGGTTAGATTCTTGTTTGTGCTGGCCAAGACCAGGAAACAACAAGAGTACGCGACTCTGGTGATGGTGACGGAACCTTGCTTGGATTTGGGGTTTCTTAGCAATCTAGTCTGAAACCTGTCCCAAAAAAAACACGGCTCATCCCGCGACAGAAGATATAGTGCCTGCCTGTTAATCTATCGTTGCGGACCGTCGCTCTCTGTGATGATGCCGACAAAAACTGAGCGGCCACTGCCACACTCTTCTCGTCCACTCGAAGTGGTTGTACGAAGCTGGGGGGGGAAGACGAGCAAGGTCACGAGGCGTAAAGGGTCCGGGATCCCCTTCTACCCGCCTGACCCATCCAAACGCCGGTAATGCTCGGCTTTTTCAAGAGGAAAGGCCGTCGTTTTTGGTTGAACACACCGTTGTGCTCTTTCTCGAACCGCTCGACACATACATACCCGCCATGTGTCTCGGTGGTATCGTTGCTCCATCCATGACCCCAAGGCCCGTTCCGCTTTCAGTGAGTGGCGTTGGCCAGGCAAGGAAGATTTCTCATTTGGCGGCGGAGTCGGCGAGGGAGAAGTTGGGTGTGCCAGATGCGTAACGGGCGACATACTGCTTGGCCTGCTTCTCGAACTCGGGGCGGTTGTTCTTGTACTCGTCGGCAATGCGGGCCTCGAGGGGGTCGTCGGGCTGGGGCTCGGCGAGGAGGCTGCGGAGGGCCTCGAGGACGGCGGCAAGCTTTGTAGCGGGCTTCCAGTTCTCCGACTTGAGCATGCCCATGCAGATGTTGCCGGCAGCGTCGTTTGTGATGTTGGGGTGGTAGATGCGGGTGGCGAACTTGACGACGGGGGCCTTGAAGGGGTAGTCACGGGGCAGGTCGACGATGACGGCGAAGATGCCGCCGGCGTAGGGGCTGTTTTCGGGGCCGGCGATGGTAACGTGCCAGGTGTGCAGGTCGGCGTCGCGGGCGAGGGAGATGGTCATGCCCTCGGGAGGGGAGGCGGTGATCTCGGTGAGCTCCTGGTGGTTGGCCATGGCGGTCAGTTTCGGTCGATTGGATAACGGGAGAGCGAGAGAAGGACGAAGGGAGGTGAGGGGCATACCTTTGCGATGCGCTTGCTGGCCATGATGGGCGATGTTGGAGGAGGAGGAGGAGGAGGGCTGGAGCTGTTCGGTTGGGGGAAGCTTTGATAGTGTCGGTCAAGAATGGGAGCTTTCGGCGGACGTTGGGCAAAGTTGGGATATGCTACCTAGATATGATTTCCGCGGTAGCCGAGTTTGGATGAACTTGTATTTGGTCGTGATGCTGACGACGGGCTGTTTTTTCGTTTGTTTGTATGTACCTAAGTAAGTAGTTGGTCTTGTTTTGCAGGAAGAGGAAGAGTCGCCGATGGCGGGGTAGCTAGCTGCCTTTAAGGCTTTGGTGGGGTGAGGTGAGGTCACATTCGCGACAAAGGCAGTCGCTGCCGGCGGTCTGGTCTCGTCTCGTCTCCTCTTGGAAGAACAAACAGCAGGGAAGTGGGGCAGGGCAGGCAGGGTTGGCAAGAATGATGATACGATGGATGGCCTTTCCATCTATATACTTGAAAGAGAGAACAACCAGTAACTACCTACCTAGCTACCTACCTAGCTAGGTAAGGCACCCAAGCCCAAGGCGAGGTAGGTAATTAACTATTCGCAGCCGACAGGCCATTCCGAGCTTGTGTAAGGAACAACAGGTTTTTACTGAGACGACGACAACGACGACGACGACGCCCTCAAGAAACAACAGAGGCTCTTGCTCTTGGGTTGTCGGTATACTCCAAGGCCAAGAATGATTCTCCAACAGCCTCAGCTTCGGAAGAAGAGGAGGTTGACAGGATGCCAGAGACCAGACCATTTCAAGTCTTCTGGGGCGGTGCGTGCTAGGGGTAACAGCTGTCGCTCACCTCACCTCCAAATAAGGGTGGGCACTGGGCACGCGAGCCAGCGCAGTGTGGGATAGGTAGCAATGCAGGAATCATTTAGCGGGTGATCTCTTGGCTAGGGAGGTACCTAGGGTTCGCTGGGTCTGCCTCCATTCATTGCAACGCCCACCGCCCAGGCCCAGGGCTACGCAGCTACCTAGCTAATTACCTAGGTAGGTAGGTAGGTAGGTAGGTACCTAGGAGTGGCCTCTGACTGACAACGAAGATAGAGAGAGAGAGAGGCCTGGAGGCTTTGAAGAACCGTTTTAAACCCGCAATACCAACACGCGTATCGTCCATCAGGTCAGCTTTGGGTCTCCCTTCACTAGGTAGGTACACCAACGGCTCATCAGAACCGGGCGGGCAATCATCGAGCTGGGTGGCTGGGTGGCTGGGTGGACAGACGACGGACGTTAGTAGCGAGTCCCGATAACCCCGGGGGCTGGGTTCCACCACCCACCCAAACAGCCGCAGCGGTGCATCCATCACTTGGTCGATAAACTGGTATTCCGAAATGGACCATGGATTGATTGGTTGGTCAATGAACAAGCCAAAGTAAGTGCGAATGCGGATGCGGATGCGGAAGGGCACCACTCACTAGGTAGTAAGTACATAAAAGCCCTTCCCTGCCAGTGGTGTCGGTCCCTGTGGGTGGCCCAGCCCGAATAAGCTATGTACCTCCTGCCTAGGTACGTTAGGGACGGAATTCGACAAAGTAGGGGTTCTGTTCAGCTCCCATCCATTGCTTGCGCCTTTCACGACATGCTCACATGGCATGGCTACGTCGACAACAAGAACTAACTGTAACAAGGACATGCGCCGCCCCTCAACACATTCTATCCGTACCTAGTTTACATACCGCCTCCATCGCATCCCATCGCATCCCATCTCGTCAAATCAATCAAACCCCGTCCCATCACTTAAGTGGCCGGTGGACTCGCCGGCGCATAACCGAGAGACGTCCTTAGCTCCAGTCCTAGGAACCCATCCGAGTCGAGTCATCAGACAAACTGGACTGCTGCCGCCGCCGCCGCCGCCGCCGCCGCCGCCGCCTAAATAAATCTATCACCCCCTCCCCCTTCGTGCCCCGCGCCACGCAGGAAGTAAGCAAGCAACTTCCTCCATGCCTTGAATCCCGAATACGCATGTACGTGTATGTACATATTGTATCCCCGGGCTGGCTGATGAGCTGTACATACATGCACACTTTACCTACCTACTTACGCACGCACGCGCACCTCTGACCTGCCTGACCTGACACTCAACTCAATCCGTTTTGCTTGCCTGTCAATGACGAACCTTGCGAGCTAATTACTCGCCCGTCTAACAGAAACTATTACTTGTTTCTCCACGCCTCACGGACTCTCTCTTCACCACAGTCTACCTACACCTGCCTGACTCTGTTTAACCCCGACCTCATTCGCCGTCGCTTACCTTACCTTAACCCCCCCCCCCTTTACATGTACTTTACCATACCTTGACCTCACTCTGTTCTGTTCCCAAACACTTTTCTCACCTTCGCTGCTGATCCATCTGCCAACTCGTCCTCGTCCTCGTCCTCGTCCTCCTCTTCCTCCATCACCACCGCCGCCAGTAATTTCTTCGCCAACTGCAAAGCCTGCTCAGCATTGCCTACCCATGATAACTGGCGCCTCTCTCCCTTCTCTCACCCAACTTTCCCCGTCAACACGAACAGACTCGCGAGCACAAGTCTTTCATCGTGTAGTAAAGACATTGACGGCTTTCGGCTCCTGAGCCCTCCCCGGTATCGACCTTCTAGCCCTGCAGTTCCTGACTCTCAGCCTTCCGGGGAGCCATTCATCGCACCTCGTCCCCATTTTTAATTCCACTACCGATAACCACAACCACGGTGAAGCTCGAGACAGATCCCCTTCAATAGTCGTCACCAGCTACGACATCGCTCTCGCCCATCGGTCTCTCGGAAACCCGACCTGTGTTTCAGCCCGCTGCTAGTCCGTCGCCTGGGATCCACGTCTCTCGTCAGCGACTCGCCGGAGCACTTCCGGTTCCCAGTGCCCCCCTCGCAACTCCGACGCCCCGACTCAGCCGTAAGAAGGAGCCGAAAATAAAATAAAAATAAAAATAGAATCTTTCGCCATAGCTTGTCGTTCTCTCACTCGGGACTGACCACGTCTTGAACGCTCGCTCACTCACTCCAGCGTCATCTTCTTTGTCACAATGAGTAGACTGGGATCATGGTTCCGCTCGTCCGCCAAGGGGAGCGGCAGTGCGAGCCCGGCCTCGTCGTCCATCAACCTCTCTTCCAAGGAGCTGACCGCCAAGGAAATGGCCGATATCGAGGATGCCATGGTGGCCGCCGCCTTCATCATGAACGACGACATTGACGGCGCCGAGGAGCGTCTGCGGAAGGGCGACTCGGCCTTTCACCAGCTGGGCCTGTCTATGACGACATTTCTCCGCTCTGTCCTCGGCTTCGAGAAGGAGGTTATGA
Source organism: Colletotrichum caudatum (assembly GCA_030867225.1). Taxonomy (NCBI): domain Eukaryota; kingdom Fungi; phylum Ascomycota; class Sordariomycetes; order Glomerellales; family Glomerellaceae; genus Colletotrichum; species Colletotrichum caudatum. The sequence continues at coordinate 85,984 of MU846052.1, forward strand.
ACGAGGCCTCCAAACGCCTGGCCGACACCGAGGCCAAGGCCTGGGCCGACTACAAGAAGACTGAGCGTGATGGCCAGGCCTCGAGCAGCAGGATTTACCCGCCAGGGACCGAGTTCCTGCTCATCCACGCCGAGTCTCAGCTCATGGCCGCCATCGTTGCCGTCCTTCACGAGAGCCTGACCGAGGCCCTCAAGGGCTTCTACAAGCTGCGCAAGGCCTTCGTCACCCTCGACGGCATCATGTTACAGGAGGCCAAGGCGTTGGAAAAGGACAAGGGCAAGGCCGGCACGCCCCCGGCCGCCGAGGACAAGATGCCCGGCAGCTTCGACGACCAGGAGTTTGCCGACCTGGCCCGCAACGACGACAGCGACCTGGAGTTTGTCGACGCCAGCGAGGTCCCCAAGTCGGAGACCGGCACCCCGGTGGAGAAGAAGGCGAACGGCTCGGCACCCGAGACTCCGGCTCGGGAGCTTGCCGCCCTCGACCTGAACTCTGGCACGTCGACGCCCTCCTCCGGCGACGCGAAGCTTGCGCCTCTGCAGGTCTCGTCTCCCATGGCCGCCGACGACTCTGAGACCGATTCGGGTGTCTTCTCCAACCCCGTCGACGCCTTCATCCACAGCGGCGCCAACATGTGCTTCGGCATGCTCCTCTTCATGCTCAGCATGGTGCCGCCCGCCTTCTCCCGCCTCCTCTACGTCGTCGGCTTCCGCGGCGACCGCGAGCGCGGCGTGCGCATGCTGTGGAAGAGCACGCAATTCGACAATCTCAACGGCGCCGTGTCGGGCCTGATCCTCCTCGGCTACTACAACGGCATCATGGGCCAGGCGGACATCACGCCGGCCGAGCGGGACTTTGACGTCGACGCCGAGATGGTCGGCTACCCGGCCAAGAAGTGCGAGGCGCTGCTGGCATCGATGCGGACACGGTACCCGGACTCCCGCCTGTGGCGCGTCGAGGAGTCCCGCGTCATGGCGCAGCAGCGCCGGCTCGCCGACGCCATCCAGCTGCTCACCACGGGCCAGGAGTCCAAGATGCGGCAGGTGACGGCGCTCAACTGCTTCGAGCTGGGCATCGCCGCCATGTCGCACCAGGACTGGGACCTGGTGCAGAAGACGTTTCTGCACTGCCTCGAACTCAACGACTGGAGCCACACGCTGTACTATTACATGGCCGGCTGCGCCGAGCTCGAGCTCTACCGCGACGCGTTCCACAGCGAGGGGAAGGACGAGGGCGAGATGCGGAGGCGGAAGAAGAAGGCCGAGGAGCTGTTCCGCAAGGCGCCGACAATGGCCGGCCGGAAGAAGTTCATGGCGCGCCAGCTGCCCTTCGACACATTCATCACCCGCAAGATCCAGAAGTGGGAGGACCGTGCCAAGGAGTTCAAGGTCGACCTGGCGGACGCCATCGCCGTCAGCCCCGCGCAGGAGATGGTTAACCTGTGGAACGGCACCAAGAGGATGAACGACGAGGAGCTAAACCAGGCGGTCGAAGGTCTGGCGTGGGAGCGGTGCACCCTGCCGACCGAGGCCCTGGAGAAGGTCAAGAACACCCCGGATGAGGCTTCCATCCGGTCCATCTCCCTCGCGGCCATATACCGGAACCTCGGACGGTTCGAGGACGCGAGAAGCATTCTCCAGACGGAGGTTCTGAACGCCGACAGGTAAGCCGACTGACCCATGGACTCTTGCCCCACAACCCGGGGATGAAGGGTGACGGAAGCTAACAAACGTCACAGAGCCGCCTTTAAGGGCCCGACGAAGGACGAGTACCCGATGCCCATGGCGCACTACGAGATGGCGGCCGTGGCCTGGTTCGAGGGGTGCCAGCCGGAGAAGCGCACGCCCGCGGCCGACGAGCCGACGGACGCCGAGGGCCAGGCCAAGGCCGTGGAGGACTACCGCAGGGGGAAAGCGGACGAGTGCCAAGAGTGGCTCGACAAGGTCGTCGCGTGGGAGGCCTTCGTCTTCGACGCGAGGCTGGGCATGCGCGTGCAGTCGGCGCTCGAGACGCTCAAGTGGTTCAAGAAGAAGAACGCGTGGGCGTAGACGGTGCCATTCCTGCTATCCCCGCCCGTGACACATTGGGCATGCAACAACTGAGAGAGAGAGAGAGAGACAGAGAGAGAGAGACAGAGAGAGAGAGAGCCGTCTTGGGGCGCGTCTAGATCCGTGTCTTCACGACTGGGAGTGACTGGGCGGGTGCAGGCTTTTCGATACACACGCACACACACACACACACACACACACACACACACATACATATATATATATATATATACACATAGACGTGATGCCTATGGGGGGAAGGGGTATCCTCGGGGACACATTAAAAAAAACAAGTGCATTTTCCAACGCTTAGCTCGAAACCTTCCGTTCAAAAAAAAACAAAAAAAAAGGTCATGAAATGCATTATCCCCCCTCCTCAAGCGTTCTTCTTGGTTTTGCGGCTTCGGCCCTTTGTCAAGCCCTGGATCCCATCTTGCAGGAACCCGGCCCCATTGCTGGCCGCCCTCTCCCCCCTCTCTTTGACGCGGTGCTTCTCCGCCTCGGCGCGCACGTCGTCGATGACGTCGTCTTGCCCCTGGGTCGTCCCGTGCGCCCAGTCCAGCACCCCCCACGCGCCGTAGTTGCCGCCCCCTCCGCCGGCGTAGTGGACCGCCGTCCGGCGGGTGATGCCCCCCATGACGATGCCCGGCACGACGCTGTACCCGGACATGGCCACGGTCTCCTCGAGGGTGCAGAAGCCGACGAACAGGAAGTACGTCAGCAGGTGCGGGCGCAGGGCAAGGGCGGGGAGGAAGACGGGCGCGACCCGGTGCAGGAGGAAGGGGAGCGGGTGGTCGGCGAAGAGCATCAGCGAGAAGGGCGGCGCGGCGCGGGCGTGGGCGTACGAGGCGTGCAGCTTGGCGACGCGGGTCACGGCGGCCGAGCGGCGGTGGCCGCTGCCGCGGGCATGGAGGACGCGCGTGTGGAGGTAGTAGGCCAGGACCTCGCGGGCGGCGATGAGGAAGGCGACGTGCTTCAGGAGCTGGAAGGGCAGGGGCAGGGCGGTGGAGGCGCGGAAGAGGGGCTCGTGGAAGTAGGAGGCGTAAGCGAGGCCGACGCCGCCCTCGACGCCGGCCGACAACGCGAGGTTGAAGAGGGCCAGGAGCAGGACCCTGAGGAGGGTGGGGCCGTTGGCGGGCGGGAGGGCGGAGGCGCCGCCGGTCTTGATGGACCCCGCGATGGAGGGGATGAGGGTGTCGAAGAGGAGGAAGGCGAGGGAGGGGACCAGCCAGAGCATGAGGCGGAGGGCGAGGGCGCCGACGAGCTGGACCTTGAGGGGGCCGTGGGACAGGACGAGGGTCGTCCAGGTCATGTAGAAGAAGAGGAGGTTGAGGGAGGTCGTCCACGATGTAACCGAGGGCGCGAGGAAGTAGGAGACGATCGGGAGGGAGAGAAGGATATCCATGGCGTTGGAACTTTCAGTTGGTTTTCTCCTGGACTCGTGATGGTGTTAAGGTGAGAGATGGCCGGGACGAGCGAGCTCGCGGTGGATGAAGAGGGTATCAGTGAGCCGCGGCTTCTTAGGGGGGGGGGGGGGGGATGGAATCCTGTATCCAGTCGACAGGTCAAGGACGAGGCGTTGATGTTGCTAGTAAAAAGTCAAGCCGCGACAATCAGATGGCTGCAAACTCGGAGGACGGGTTTGTGTATTGTCATCGCGATAGGGCTGGACCGTTGCACAATTGTACAGAACGAGCGAGCGGGCAAACAAGCCATCGAGGCGCACGTTGGCAGCCATGACGTAGGTAGGTAGGTAGGTAGGTAGGGGCCGTCGTCGCATGGGTGTGAAGATAGTGAGTGCCTGCTGCTACCTGCAGACGCCCCACCCGCATGAGGACTAGCGCCAGAGCTATACCAAACAGGAAGTCACGAAAAGCTTTCTGAGTAAGGTACCCGGGTAGGGCAAAAGGCCAGCTTCGCGAGAATAAAAGGAGCCGCCCTTCAATCCGCACGGATTGTTTTGTTTCTTGCGCATGTGAAAGTCGTCTTCCGCGCGCATTGTTTCGTGTCTGCGCACGGCCTGTTCGGATGCCGCCGACTCGGCCATGATGGGAGGGGAGGGAGGACCGACCGACCCGCCAACATCAGACCCGACCGGTCCGGAGCCGAGAGGGGACCGACCCACTTAGCGCCAGTACGGCAGTCTTGAAAACAGCTCTATATCAGATCGCGCCGAGTACACTGCTCAGGTGCACCTGGAATCCAGTTGTGATTCCGTTTCTGCGATGAGGGATGAGTAATCTAGTGAGACGGGAAATCCTGAGTAGGCTTGAAGATTACCAGGCGTAGCCTCCATAGCCGAGCATCGTGTGGCTACCGCATCTGAACAGCCGAGGCTCCTCGGTTTGAACACAATAACATCAGTCATGGGGAAATCCCAAAGGCAGCTCAACCAATTCAACGCCCAGACCCGGAAGGAATAGAACATCTCCAAGTCCACAAAGGGAATCGTATTAACAAATTACCCGGCGCTTGCCTGCGGCCTCGCATCGCCCGCGGCTGTCTAATCTATATACTGCATGTAAGCATCCGCACAAAAACACTATTGACCGACACTTTTCGTGAATCCTCCCGGTCCGCCGCCGGTCCTAATCTTCAATCGCGGCTTCACCATCCTCGAAGCTCGTCCTCAGGATACGCCTGCCTGTCCCAGCAAGCTTCCAGGCGGGCTCAACGCCTATGCTGTACAGAAGTGGTATTTGATACACAAAACAAATCATAAACGACGGCCATCTCGGGAATATTGTAGAACTTCCACTCCTGTGTGGGTATAGATATATATGCAGCAGAGGTGCGGGTTAAATCGTGAATAGATAGAGGTCATTCCGAGAAGAAAAGAAAAAAAAGGAGGAAAAATTAAGAGAAGAAAAGAAGAAATCGAGAAAGGGGCCGCCGAGAATATTCTAGTCGTCAATGATTACGAACAATGGCTGCTGCAAAGGTTGCATCTCCCCTTTACCGCGTGCCAGTTCTCCGCCCGCGGTCATCTCTTTTGTTCGTGGCACGCAGCCAGTCATCCCATTCCTTGCTAATCTCCAAGAGCACGGCACCCATAACGCTGGCGCTGGCCATAAGACCGTGGCCCTCGCCTTCGAGAATGCGGACTTCGCATCGCTTCATCGTCTTCCCGAGCCACTTGACGTTGTCGACTGGCACGCGCGTGTCACGGCTGCCGTGGTGGATCACGACAGGACGCGTGATGTCAACATACCGGAAACCAATGGTATGTCTGCGTTCCAAACAGACCAGCAAGTCGACAGCAGGGTTGGCGTTGGTTGTCGCCAGCTCCCAAATGGCATGCGTCAGTCTGATGTCGTAGATGGACTGGCGCTCCTTGTCCACCAACGCATCTGACGCCGCTGTCAGGACCTGCGCACTGGCACTATAGTGCCCCTGCGCTGATGCCGCGCCATCCGGCCGCACCCTGTCCATGTTCTCCATTGCTGTAGGCGTCGGTCCCCCCGAGACATCCTCGGTTGGGGTGGCGCGGTCGTACATGCCCATGTTCTCCTTGTCGGGATGAGCGTCCCGGCCCACCGCCGGGGTGGACTTGCGCTTGCTTCGTCTGGGGTTCTTGGGTAGCGAACTCGTGATGGAGCTGCTCGTTGCCGACATGAAGGAGCTGTTGGCGGCCTTCAAGAAGGTCGCGGGAAGCGCCCGTAATATCCGTTGCGAGGTCGGGATCGCATTGGTCGGCGGGAGAGCCTGCGAAGTGCCGAACACGTTCATCTGCGAGGGCGGGATCCACGGCGCGAGCAAATGGATCTTACCACGGATGTGCTGGGGCATGCGTAGAGCAGTTGCCAGCGCGTAGATGGCGCCGGCGGAGTGGGCGAGGATGGAAAACTTGGTAATCTTCAGAGCCTGGCAGATGGCGTAGACGTCATCGGGCCAGCTGAGAGGCGTCGCGGTTCCGTCAGCGTACGCCTCGCTGTCGCCCACGCCGGGCCTGTCGGGGGTAATGAGGCGCAACTTGAGCGTCAGGGCGAGCTCGTCATAGAATCCCGTGATATATCTCGTCAAGCCCATGCCCACACAGCAAAAGACGGCGGAGCCTTCGGCGTCTCCCACCTCGGAAAAGGAAATGACTCGGCCTGTCTGCGGGTGCCGGATCTTTTGCGATAGACGGGGAGAGCACAGGTACGACTCAACGGCGTCGTCGATGGAGTCCGCACTGCGAGGGCGTTCGTACCCGGTGGGCATGCTGTTGCGAGTGTCTGGTGTTGCAGCCCAGCTCCGTGCACCAGCCGGCTCTTCCCCCTTGGGGCTCAATGGCTGCGAGAGCCGTTTTAGCTTGGAACCGCTGCGCTTTATCTTGATGACGTCGCCTGCGTCCGTCATATCGCGTGCCGATTTTCGTTTGCTCCAGTCAGCAGCCAGTTCATCGCGGCGACGACCCTGGGCAACAGCGGGGAACGGCGCGCCATCCTCGATATCCTCCTCAACTAACGGTCGTGTAGATGCCCGCAAGTCTTCGGTGTGCCTACCCTGGAACAGTGGGCGGCTAAACGACCTGAAAGGCGGATCGGCCGAGGCGCTAGCCAGATCATTTTCCGACGCGTAGCGAGGCATGTGTTTCCGGCGTGATGACTGGGCGGTATGGTTCTGCTCCTCCACCTCGAATATAATGTTGGAGCCGTTGGCGCTCTCTCTCCTGGACCTAGAGGACCTCATCGATCCTCTCTTGGCGTTGGGCCCGGTCTTGAAAAGGGAAGAATCGCGTGCGGGGATGTGCCTGGGACTGGTGTCCGAGTCCAAGGTCGGGGTCGGGCTCGTCATGTCGTGCCTGCGGGGGCGCTCTCGCGTGGGCGATTCCGGACTGTAGGTGGCCTCTTCGCGGATGGGCGTCTCGGCGAGGAAGGGGTCTGGGCGAAGGGACGATGTTGTGAAGCTATTGGATCTACGGTCGCCAGTGCTCAGGCGCTTCTTTTCTTCCTTGTCTCTCAGTCGCTCCTTGGAACTCATGTACATCAAGCCCTTGTGACTTCTTCCCTGCTTCCTGCCCCAGCTGTCGAAGGAACTTTGGCGTCTGAGTTCGGGGGTAGGCGCAGCACCGCGTTCTATTGAAAGATTGCCTATGCTGTGGGCATCGTCCCGCGATCCGAGTGAGCCTTTTGACGAGGGTCGCGAAGCACTCCGTAGAAGGGACTTGAGACCGGCGGAAGAGTCGCGAGTGGGGGATTTAGGAGCGGTCAAGGGCGACAAGCCAGAGGGTGGTTTAGAGGTCTTGATGACAGGCGCGGCGGCGGGTATTTCTTCAAAGGGTAGGTTTGCGGATCGGAGGTTCTCAGTCGAGGGTTGATAGGCACCGTAATCGACCCCAAAGCTGCCTTGGCGAGGGAATATGGCAGGGGGGGAGTTCGATCCGCTGTGCTCGAAGTGGTGGTCGGCCGGCTCAGATATGACTGAGAGGCTGGTGATCAAGGAAGAGATGACCTCGGGCGAACTAGGTACGGCATCGGGGGAACGTCGGGAGGAGGGTGTAGTAGAAAGTCGACGTGGATGAGGTTCGGGAGTTGAAAGGTTACGATAGCGGTGGGGGATGGGGGGTATTGGTGCGGAATCGTAGTTGTTGTCCATGATGACGAGGAGGGGGGGGCAGGGAACAAAAACAAAACAAAAAAGAACAAAAGGAGGGGGGCGGAGAATCGAGCTGCAAGACGACGCGCGGGCTGCAGGATGGCACAGGGGCCAGCGTCAGGATTCAGGAGAGGGCACGGGACGGACGGGTTGTTGGACAGATTGGACTGGCGCTGCGGGTAGCAGCAATGCAATGGAGCAGCGCGCAAAGTGCAGACCAGACAGATGGACGGACGAAAGTGTACTGCAGGACCGAGTGGCAGCGATGGAGTGAGCCGGCAAGTGGGTAGTCGTACAGAAATGGTACTCTGTACGTACAAAACAAGGTCGAGGAGAGGGTCCGGGTGAGGATGAAGGTGACAGGAGCGGCTGGGGACTGCTAGGCTAGGGGAACTAGGGGCGGCCGCGGACCCCCTTCCCTCCCTTACTAACGGTGCAGTGTAGTGCAGTGCGTGTTTGGATCGGGAATGCGAGCTACCTAGGTAGTAGGTCCCGTACCTTGCTAGGTAGGTAGGTAGTAGGTAGGTATTGTAGGCAGGTACGGCGAATACAGAACGCGCAGGAAGGCAGCGGCGGGCGTTGTTGCTTCTGGAATCGGGAGCAAACTGACTGCAGTTGACGTCCGTCGGTCGGTCCGGGAGACCAGACAAATGCAAGGTTGATGCAGGTACGCAGCGTGATTGATTGGAGGTGCCAAGGGGCGTCCAGGAGCAGCAAGGTTGGCGTTGGCTGGTCGAGATGTTCAAGATGACACCAGCAGCGGCGGCAGCGGCGTCGCAGGAGCCAGGTAGCTGCAAGGTACCGGGTGAGTATCCGTATTGCAGAGTCACCAGCCAAACCAACCCAAACCCGAGCAGAGCAGAGCAGTATGGTGTACGGATAGTGTGGTGTGGTAGGGTGTGGTATGGTCTGGTCGCAGCAGGTATAAGGGGAGCAAGATATGGGTTTTGGCGGGTTCGTGTGCAATGCGCAAGCTGCAGGTGCAGGGCGAATTGTCTCGACTTGTCTCGACTGCTCGCGTTGATCGACCGAGGTAGGTACAGGTACAGCAAGTACAGTCAGTACACTAGGACCTCGTCCCTCATGGGAAAGGGGCGAGGGCCGTGCGCTTCGCGTTTGTCTTGTTTGGGCAAAAGGGAAAGAAGGATTGCAATGCGGTCCTCTTGCTTGCTGTTGTTTTGGTGTCTCCGTTGCGCCGGGTCAAACGACAAAGATAGAGATAAGAAAGGGGGGGGGGGTGCGGTGCATACGTGTGTGGCACACTCAAAAGTTGCTCGGTCTTTGTTGTTTCGAGCAGGTAACTGAACTAATTGAACTGATAGAGGAGGAGGCCAGAATCTTTAGAGGATCGGTTGTTTCCTTCCTTTTTTGCTTTTTGCTGAATTGAGCATGGTCTGGCCCAGAGGAAAGGGAAGGGAAGGAAAGGAAAGGAAAGGAAAGGAAAGGGGAGTGGAGGGTATGTGTGATCGGATGGGGAAAAGAAGGAAGGAAATTGTGATGGAAGCTGCGGCAGGATGAGCGAAACCAAGAAAGGCCCAGCCTAGCCCAGCCTAGCCCAGCGCAGCGTCGCATGGACGTTCGTTGGGAAGGGGGGGCCTGAACGGCGCAAGGCACGGGATCTGACCTGACCTGCTCAGAACTTGGTGTGTGAACGAGACGCTGTCAATCGGGCTGGACCAGCAAAAGGGGAGAGCAAGCCAGCTCGCGCCAATGGCCGCAAACGTGGCCTGCCGGAGATTATCAATGGCGCGCGGGCGCGCTTTCGTCTCCCCGGAGGGTAGGTGGTATTGGTACTGCTGCTGGTGCTGGTGCTGATGCTCCGATGCTGCCGATGTTGATGTTGCTGCTGCTACTGGTGATGGTGATGATGACGATGCTGCGTTTGGTGTTATATATGTATGTACTCCGGTATGACTGACTAGTGTACGAAGTAATGTAGCCCGTCAGAACAGATCAACAGCACTCATGACCGACCGCATTCCACATCGACGCCTTTTTCGCGCTGTCTCAAGTCATGCTCCTGCCTTAGCTGCATTAAAGGGTCGCGTGGAACAGCATTAGGATTGGGCAGCCAGGGATACAGGTGTAATGTAATGCCCGCCTGGTTGCGCATCACACGAGGCCGTCAAAGCAAAAGAACGGAACGATCGACGGCTCAGAACGTCTGTGGGTGGATGCATAGAAGATTAATTGAGCCCAGGAGGAAGGAGACGACGAGAGGCTCGGGTGCAGGGCAGGCAGGGGTGACGTGAGATTGCATACCTGCATCGTACTTGCCTCATACGGCTTCTTACGAGTAGAATGGCAAGAAAGTACCTGCTAAAGTACCCACCCACCCCACCTACAGTATGTACGTAGTTTAGTTTAGTAGTGTACTCAGTATCTAGGTAGGCTTATTACCTGTACGATGTATGTAGCAGCATGACGAGGTGGACCATACTGGGAAGAGAATGGTGGGGCAAAGAGGTCCGTGTCCTTGTGATACTGTATGCTCGTACGGATACTACCTAATTAACACTACACTACCTACACTACCTGCCAGGCCCAGGTAGGGTAGTGTAGGTAAACCGTTCGACTTTGAGTTGACAGCCTGGCGTGGCTGGCTGGCTGGCTGGCTAGGGAAAACGAAATGCTGGGAAGGGAGAAACTCAACAAGAAAACACGAGAAACGCAGTCCACCCCATAAACCCCGCCAAAGACAACGAGGAGAAGAAATAAACAAGAAAAAAGAGAGAGGGAGGGAGGGGGGAAACATAACCCAAAACCCCAACAAAGACACCCACTCGATGTCCCCTTCCTCCTCCTCTGGTTGCAAATCTCATCTCAATCCAGGCCCGCGGGACTAGAAATAGCGGGTCTGCAAACAGGGGTCGTCTGGGGCCCGTGTTCTGGCCAAAAAGAAAAAGATAAAGAAAAGAAAGAAAGAAAAAGGCCTGAAGGATCTCGCGCGCGGGCGGCCGGCCGGCCAAGGCCTGTTGAAGAAGCTTTGCCCTTGATGCCATCATCTTGCTCTGTCCTGTGTCGGTCTGTGGTGCTGCCGGCGAGATGGAGATCAACACACATACACACACACACTCTCTCTCTCTCTCTCTCTCTCCCTCTCGCTCGCTCTCTCTCTCTCTGTCACGCACGCATGCATTCATGCACGCACGCACATGCGTCAGCTTGGATCCCCTGCTGGCCATCGTAAACAGACAGCCGCCGAGAAGGGCAGGGCGACAATAATAGCAATAAGCACCGCTTTCTTGACAGCACCTCAAGCACATGACTGACCTCCATCGTACATGCGTACATCATACATACATACATATCTGGTGGTACAGTATCCATAGGTACCTAGGTAGTTAATTACCTATTACCCATGGGCCCCCGACCTTGTCCAAGCCATTGACCAATCCCAAGCTGGAACTCTGCGGGCCCTCTTTTTTTTCGGCCCGGTGCGGCTACCCTAAAGGACCCTATCAATCCGTACCTACCTTACCTAGACCCAACGACAAGAAGCCGAGAGTGAAGCCGAGAGGACGGCCGGCCGACCTGAGGCGAGACAGAGCATTCCAGAAGAACGCCCGGGCCATTCTCGGCCAGGAAACGGAAAATGGCAAGACTGACCGACCACACCGTTGCCAAGCCGATGCGATGACTACATTACGCCTTGAAAGGCTGATCCGATATGCGAGCCGGTCACACAAGCCAACACAGCGAGATAGGTGGTGGTGGAAGAGGAGGAGGGAGGGGAGGGGATTTTTGCCGACTCGCTCATGTCAATACGTGCAAGGGACGGACGGGGAGAGCACCCAAGGTATATATATATATATATAACATCCCTCCCCCCTCCTCCTCATCCTCCGGGTCTTGCCCCACACCTTGAGAGGCAAGCTGTTTGAGAAAGAAACAGCAGAGGATACCTATTCATAGAGGGGTCCAAGACTTCTTCTTTTTTACTGGTTAGTCAACTGCTCTTTGGGGGGGGGGGGGGGGGGGGGGGGCGATGTCGTCAGCAGGTCTCATCTCGTCACTCTGAAAACATGCGCACAATCACAGAGCATCTCGGGAAACAATTATGAGGTGGCCGATTTTCTCATTACCTCGCTCTAACGAGGGCTCAAGCCGGTCGAGGGCCAGTCCACTAGGGAGGAGCCCCGACGAAGTAGATCATCAAGATTATCTATCCATCGCCAGCCATATCGCAAAGCAGAAACCGATGCAGACCGCGCGTACCGTTCCTCAAAAAAAAAAAAAAAAAAAGTTGTCCCAAAACATGTGTCAAAGTTGTCCATCCTGGCATGTTCTGTTTGTTGTGTGGGAGATGTTCCGTTTTTTTGTTGTTGTGTGTGTGTTGGTGTAGACTTGGCGTGGCGGGCCAAGAGAGAAACAGAGGGCATGGCGTCCAAGCCTGTAGTCCTTGGACGCCGTTAATTGTACAAGATTTGCCTCCCCTTTCCATATTCTCGGCCTGCCCTGGAGTCGAGGGCCGGCACATGCCGTATTGCCACTCGACATCCGTACATCAAGGAGAAAGACAGTGACAGAAAAACACTCTCTGTATGGTGGCTGGCACCATGCTGATGTGTGACCCCGGGTATGTCTAATACCGAATGAAAACGCCAGGTTCCTTTCCGATGGGGAGATGAGAGTTGTGAAGAGTTGCGCCACCCCCGTGGGTTGTGTCGGTCCCAAGCCGATCGAGTAGTTGTCCCGATGACCGAGCTTGGTGCCGGGGGTGGTGTCTTTTTTTTTATCGTCGTTTTTTGGGTTTTTGTGAAAAAATTCAAAAAGCAGCAAGTTTCCCCGTTTCGTCTATCCTCTTTTTTTCTCTCTGATGAGCCATTAGACTTCCTTTCGCCGCCGCCTGCGAGTGAACGCGGAGCGGGTACTAGCCAAGTCTCAGAGGGTGAAACGCCAGTGATGTGGGGAGAAACAAAAATCACCAAGGCCCGCGTGCTGTAGTCCTGTATCGGGAATCATCTTGGCTCAGGGTTTGCTGAAGTGGAGGGGGGAGTGTAAGAAGAAGAGCGGGGAGGATTGTTCGTGTGCGGTGGGTATTAGTCCTCTCGAACTCCGTTAAAACCACCAGAAAGGTATTCGGCCAACCTCGATGAGAAGTGGAGATGGGTTTTCCAAGAAAGAAAAGACAGCTCCCGAATGGCGTTTTTCCAATCTGGTGTGGGAGAGAGGGGAGAAAGTGACGCTCCTTCAAAACATGAAAACAGACCTCCTTGGGATCGCTCTTCTTAGACAGCCTCCTTTCCGCCGTTATGCAATCCCCGAAGGCCATAAAGACCAAATGATACAAAAGAAGAAACAGTCCGTGGTTGAACGCCGTAGTGATACCATGCTCGCTTTGTAATTGCACATGTGTTTTTCCTTTGACGGTTGGTTCGAGTCAACCCGAAGCCAACAATCAGGGGGTGGAAAAATAAAACCCCTCAGACGGTCTTGGGTGTTCGCGCGTTGCTGTGGTCGATGACGTCGTCGAGGTGGTTGCACATGGCCACGAACAGGTCGAAGAAAAGCTTGCTGCCGCCTTGCTCCATTTCAGTCTGCATGGTTCCGCTCCTCTTGAATGTCTTGCGACACCGAATGATCAGGGCAAGGTAGTGAGCGCGCAACCGCGAATCCGAGTCGGGTGTGTGTGCATAGGCGTACTGGGCGGAGCGCAAGATGGTGCCGATGTCGATGCCGGTGTGCAGGCCCTGCTTGCGCAGAGCCAAGCGCTTGAGCTCCTCGAGCCCGTATCGCTCCGCGGCACAGTAGATGACGGTGTCACGGAGGATGTGCTGCTTACAAGCCGCGACGTAGATTGTCGCCTCACTCGGGGTGTTTGCCGGCGTGGGCGTGGGCGGCATGGCGGCTGCGCGGCCACCTCTGTGGTGTTCGGCGGGGTTGGGGGAAGGGTGGGGAGTTCCTCTGACGGCGTCCTCGAGATCCCAAGAGTTGCGGTGCCTGTTGTGCACGAGGCGGGGATAGTAGTCACCCTTGTAGAGGTACTCGAGGACGGAGGAGAAGATCTCGGGTTCTTCGTCGGGGAGGGCAATCCTCTTGCTCTGCGACTCAAAGAACTGGCCTCGACAGGCGGCCTCGAAGAAGGACGACTGGAAGAGGACGTCCTCGTGAGCGGCAAACAGCCGGCCCTCTCGACCGACGGTCAAAGTGACGATGGGCGAGGGGGCCACGGACTTGTTGGGCGCCTTGGCCGGTACTTTTGCCGGTACCTTTGCCGGTACCTTGGGCGGCGCCTTAACCGGCGCCTTGGCCGACTTGGACTGGTGCGGCGCGGGGACGGGGACGGCGGGCGGGGCCATGGCGGGCCTGTTGTTGTCCGTTGTGGGCTGTTGCATTTTCGATAGCTTCTGGGGATCCCGGATCGAGCTCGACTTCTTCAGCCTCGACGTCTTGTCGACGCGGACGTTGGGGTCTTGCGACCTGAACGTGCGCTTGAACAACGACATGACGGCGGTCGGTTGTGGTAGGAAACGTGGAATCCGAAGAAGTTGTGTTGTATACGTTGTTGTGATTAAGGAATGTGAACTCGAATAGGGACGATAAAGAGTGAAGACAAGAAACCTGGATCGATAGAGGGCGCGTTGCCCAGGGTCCTTATATGCCTTACTCTCTGGGATAAGAAGACTTGTAGAGACTGACGAAAAGAGCGAATAGAGAAGAAGGGGGAATGACGAAGGAGGAGGAGGGGGTGGGTGGTTGTTCAGAGGGGAGAGAGAGGGGGGGGAGAGTGTGTGAGAGAGTGCGAGAGTGAGGGATGAGTGACACACAAAAAGATTGACTGGGGGTCCGGGGTGGGAGATGGCTCCTATGGAGAGGTTATTCAGTAACGAACGACAACCCGAGGAGATATTCCCAACTGCAACTTTGCGACCCTTTTTTGGTTGTGAGTGAAGGGGGGGAGGGGGAGAACAGGAAAGAAGAGGGGTGGATGCGGAGGGGGACACTTCATATTTATAGGGTGCCGCGAAGTTGGTGATGTTTTGCCTGCCTCCCCGACTCTTCACCTCTTCTTCCGAGGCGTGTCATTGGCTGCCGCCAGCCCAACCGCCGCACTTTTTTTTTAAGGGGGGGGGAGGGGTTTGCCCAGGCATGTTGCGTTACGTTGGTGAAGAGCCGCGCCATGATAGGACAGAGGCACAGTAGTCCGAGGTACGTGTACCAAAGTCGAGGTAGGCGGGACACTGACAGGGTAGGTAGATTGACCAGCATAGCACAGCCAGCGCAGCCAGCACAGCACAGCAGAGCACATCACAGCACAGCACAGCACAGCACAGCACAGCACAGCACAGCACAGCACGCCTTGCTGACGTTGGAACCTGTTCTGAACGGCAAGTGAACGCTGTTTGGCGGGAAAGCAAGCCCACAGGCGCCAGCAGAAGGAAGGACCGGGCAGACATGGAAGAGCCCAGGCAGGCATCGCCGCCTGACGCCTACGTGAATGGAACGTCAGTGACTTCACCAGGCGGTAGGTAAGGACAGGCAGGACTTGAGTGAGGAAAGGACGACTCCCGATTCGATCCAAGTCAACTCGGCTGTGGACAAAAGTGACATGTTACCACGGCACCTACCTCCTATCTTATCAGGTACCTATCTACATACCTGCCTACCTACCTACCTACACGCAGGTGCGTACTATGTACTAGTAACACCTTCCCGCACACTCGACAACTAGGTACGTATCGAATCGACCTTATCCGCCAACCGCAAGCGCCTCTTTCTCCCCTCCTCCAACCGGGGGGGTCCAGCCGCTAACGCGCGCTCGATTCCTGTTGGCCACACGCACGCCAAGCAGGGTAGGTAGGGTAGACCGTATCGGTACAAAGTGGAGGCGGCCTAACGGCCCCTGAACCGTCACCGGTCCTACCTCCTGGGGGCCAGACCAGACCTCCCCCCCTTCCGTCCCTCCTCCGATTCCCGAGACGCCTTCCGGTGCGTTGGCAGCAAAAGGTACATCTGCCGTGTACCATTTCCATCCTTATCTGCCTTGTAGGTACTTTGAGTACCTAAGTAGGTAGTATCTAGTAGCCGCCAAAAAAGGAAGGGGAGACCGTCGGGAATGGCGGCCCAAGGACAGGACAGAACCTCACCGCGAGACAAGACACCTCACCATCGTCGCATGCGTGGTCGCCAGTCGCCCACGTGAGGTCGTCGCAACGCGGGGCTCGCTGAATTGCGCGGAAGCTGTTTGTCCTTTGCATTTCCTTCCCTAACTGAAGCCTTAGGCCTCTTTCTGCGGCATCTCAGAAACACACACCCCCTTCCCCTCCTCGTGGACCCAAGGAAAAGTTGCGAGAAGGGCGGTCGACAGACAGACAGCCTGCTCAACGGTAGGTAGGTACCTATTACTGCTCGACGATAGGTACCTACTGAGTCGGTGGCCATCATTGGCACATGATCCATGCCGAGTACTGTATCCGTATTGATACCGGGAGCGCCCGACAAGCACTCGCGTTTGATCAGGTACCCGGGTCGATTTGGCCCAAGCTGCCAACTCATCGGCGGCTCAACTTCAGCCGTTCCGGTTGGTGAGTTTTTCCTGTTTGCATCATGCGCATGGTTGCCATAGTTGCCGTCTGTACATTCGTTCTCGTAGCATCTGGAAGCTCGGGATGCTGCAACTTGCCCGCTTCGTCGGCCGTCCTGTCCTCCTCCGCCATGCATGGCCCGACGGCCCTCCAGACACTCGGTATTGGATACTGCCTCAGGACCTCATCACTACCTCACGAGACCTTGAGACCCGAACTTGTGCGTAGATGCCTTACCACGCAGTCCATCCTCTCACTTCACTGCACTTTCCACGACTGAGAGCTCGTCGGCTTCAACCTTCCTCGGATCCACGTCTTCACATTGGCTTCCTAAGCGCTGCCGGGACGCGTGAGATCTCACCTCGTGGTTTCAATAGTCTCACAAGCCACAGCCTAAATCATCCCAACTTTCCTCGAGCCGCATGAACCGTCCGAAAACAAAGACGATCGTGACCCTGTGACAGTCAAGCATTCCGTTGCTTGCCTTTCGGCCTCAACTTCCAAACTCCTCTTCGTCCCGTCACTTTCTCCCTCATTCAATCTTCAAACGAGTTTGAGCCCAACACCCTGCCTTTTCCCCCTCCCACCTGATCCCTAGATCCTTGGAAACCCCTCCTTGGACAAAACCATATCGTCGACTTCTAGGCCCCCCTCCAGATTGGCGTATGCCGCTAGTCGGGCAGATTCAGGCACAAAACCCCCCTCGCCCAATCAGGAAGAGCCACCCAGACCCCACACCCCACCACCAATCCCTGCCCTCCGCCAGTCTTCACTGTCGGCAAGCCCAGTGACCTGCATCACCGCCTCAACACCGCTCCTTTCCCCCCTTTTTGATTGTTCTTCCCTCGCGTCCCGTCCCGTCATCGCCAATCATGCCATTGCCTGGCGTCCTTAGTCGTGGGCTTCACTTTCCAGCAATCACCGTGGCTTTGTCTCACCTCCATGGTGCCCCAGTTCAGTTCAGCAATGAGGTTGCGTGTTAGAAGTCATAATGTTCTAGGCTATTTCGGTAATCGCATGTTGACTCTCCCTGGTATCCTCCCACTCCACCGCCTCGAGAGGTGCCTTACACCATCATCGGCTCCAGCCCGATGCGTGCCTTATCGCTCCTACAATCTGAGGCATCTATCCAGGTACTTTGGTCACCACACTTAGCCAAGACCGATGGAACCGGCTGCCACCGCTGTCCACACCGCCCGACAGATGCTCCGTTCATCTCCGACATGATCCGTCTGGTCCGAAAGTCCCTCACTGGTCCGCCAATGCGGCTGCGGCGGCAATCCGTCGTGTGTGGGCAGCTCGGGCAATGTTCTCGCGCATACCCACGAGGCCGTACATGAATGCGTACACTTGACAACAAGTCAGCATTATCGCGTCCAAAATCACAAGGTACCAGGCAGGAACCCACTGATGGGAGCAAGAATGACGAAACCAATCGATGATGCCACCACGGCCTCACGGGATCCGACCTCCTTCTCGTTCAGCCAGTAGAAGGCATCGGCGCCAGTCTCGAGCTTGCCGATGGCTGCCCAACCGAGATAAAGGCCTGCAAAGAAGATGACGCCCAAAGTGTGGGCACCAACCGCCTATCCGGTTCAGTGCTGTTAGCATAGTCCTGTTGCATTCATGTCTGGGACCACTTACCCAGGGACGCTTGATGCTGTTGAGGTAGAAGATCT
This sequence comes from Colletotrichum caudatum, assembly GCA_030867225.1. Lineage (NCBI taxonomy): Eukaryota > Fungi > Ascomycota > Sordariomycetes > Glomerellales > Glomerellaceae > Colletotrichum > Colletotrichum caudatum. The sequence continues at coordinate 103,819 of MU846052.1, forward strand.
CAAAGAGTGAGATGACGGATGTGATGCCAAACAGGTTGAGAATGACGAAAGCCTTGAACCAGCCCTTGCCAAATATCTCCGTGACTAACACCGGCTTGTTAGATTGCTCGAAACCACCAGGACCAAAAGACTTACATGGCTCGTGTGGTCCGTCATTGTGGGCGTCTTCCAAACGAGTCCATTCGAAACCCAACGAGTCTCCAATCATGTTTGATACGGCCGAGGCTCCAGATGGCTGAGGCTGGGGCGGCTCGCCAGTGACCCTGTCGTCATGTTCCAGTGTGACGAACCAGTAGACAACGGTATTCATGAAGGTGAAAACAGTAGTCACGGTGTGGAACAAGGTGAAGTAGAACTGATTGCGAAGGCTGGCCATGTCACGGGGCAGCGACACTGCCCTCAGCGCCCAGTATTCCCAGCCAGTACGTGTTTCCTCAATGTGCGGATGGTAAAGATGGGTATATGTCCAGCCCTGAAAGCAATTGCCTCGGTTAGCCGGATGACGCTGTCAAACAATTGGGATGGTGCTGATCGACGTACCAGCACAAGCGCGTGGTAGGCCAAGAGCAGCAAGAAGGTGACGAGGGAGAAATCAAAGACGACGCGCCAGTTCGAGTATGGCGACTCTTGGCGTAGCTTGTAGTCGAGAACCATGGCGCCGACCGCAGTCAGGTAGGCAACGACACCACCTCGAACCCAACACAAGAGGCTTTGGGGGAAAGATCTCCAGGGGGAATGACACGCTCGGAGAAAAGCAGGCTGAGGAAAAAGTCAGTCGAGGTCAGAAGCGCACTGAAACAGCGGCTAGGTATCATACATGATCTATGATCTGGCCGTAAGATGCGGGTGTTGGCAACCCATGAGCATCGTCCAAGTCGGCATGGCCGTGGAGCAAGGGGGTGGTGACGGAGGCGTCCATGAGGATGGCTGATGCGGGCCAACAAGAGATAGAAGTAGGTTGCCGAGATGTCGCAGACGGAAAACAAGACTGTTTGAACAAAGGATCCTGAAGTCTGGTGAAAAAATACTGTTGCTGCTCGGCGAACACCAAGAATGAGACCAAGGAGAAGACTGAGAGAGGGGTGTCAAGTCGAAAAACAGGAGATGGAGCATGAGCTTGGAGGGTAGGGGAAATGGGAGAAGATTTTTGGCATCAGCGCTGCTTCCTGCTTGTTTTTCCTGGCCATAACTGGCATTCTGATCTTGGCCTTCGCCAAAGGAAGGCAGACTGAGTGGCAGTCTTTGAAGGGAGGAACGTCACGTTCGAGGCATGGTCCCTCACTGTGCCTTCCCACGATAGCCGACGAGAAGTAGGTGGTGTGCTTCAGACACAGTCTGAAGCGATATGAGACATACACAACCAGCCGTCTGTCTACCTGCCTAGCCCTCAAAAGGGAAGCCAGCCATCATAATATCTGTTCAGGTTAAGGAAGAGAAACCTGGAAAGGAACCCAGTGATATTAAGCCCCCTTTCCCGTAGAATATATATACCACCTCCGACAATGATACCGCAAAGTCATTTCATTGCGAGCCTTGAACCAAGCTGATTTGGATTGAAAACCGCATACCTTTGCGGCGAAATGCAGCCGGGCGGGTTTGAACTTTTCCAGACTCCTGCAGAACGATTGGATCGTGGGGTCGAGAACCCATGGCTTGAAGAAGCCACTGGCCGTCTACACATCCATATCCGCAGCATGCAGCATGCAGCATGAAAAATCCAGCTTTCTCTCCAAAGACTGCGTTATGATTGCGTTTGCAGGTAGATGGGTAGGTAGGTAGGCACTAACACGCAGTAGGTAAGGTAGGCACACTCTGGAGCGACGACGGGAGGAAGTTGAGATCATGGACGGCGGGCGACCAAGCGGCAGCATAGACGGTCTGTGCGCGGTCTCCAAAGTACGTGCCTAGCGATAAGATAACGAAAGCTACGTACTCCTCCCTTCGCCGTTGACACGTTCCCGATCGTCAAGAGAGCGGCAGCTAGCTGGCCTGTGCTGGTGCAGCTCTTGCGTTGCTGGCCAGAACTCCATACTCCAACATCGCGATCCGACCACAACCTCTTGTTGGAACCACCACCGCCACCAAAAACGCCGCCCACACTTGACTGAACCTCCGACATCATGTTATCAAGTCTTGCCAACCCGCGCCAAGCTGCGTCGCAGCTGCTGAACTTCGCACTCATCCTCTCCACGGCTTTCATGGTTCGTTCCAACCCGTTTTCCCGCATACGCTCCTCCTCCTGCGTGACCCGTTGCTGACAGTCAATCAAGATGTGGAAGGGCCTTTCAGTTATTTCCGATTCTCCTAGCCCCATTGTCGTCGTTCTCAGTGGCTCAATGGAGCCTGCGTTCCAAAGGGGAGACCTCCTTTTCCTCTGGAACCGCAACCTCATCCAAGAAACCGAAGTTGGCGAGATCGTTGTCTACGAAGTCAAGGGGAAGAACATCCCGATTGTTCACAGGGTGGTCCGGAAGTTCGGTGCAGGGTCCGTACTATGATACATGTTTCTTTCCGACCTGTTGTTTTCCATCCTGGGCACCTAACTGATGTTTTCTACAGTCCCGATGCGAAGCTCTTGACCAAAGGCGACAACAACCAAGGAAGCGATGAGGAGGTATGCACTAGCCGCCTTTCCGAAAAAAAAAATGATTGGAAGAAAACACACTGACCATGATGCAGTTGTACGCCAAGGGCCAGGACTTCCTCGTCCGGAAAGACATCATTGGCAGCGTCGTCGCATACATCCCCTTTGTCGGTTACGTCACGATCCTTCTCTCCGAGTACCCCTGGCTGAAGACGGCAATGTTGGGAATCATGGGTTTGGTGGTAGTGCTGCAGCGAGAGTAGGCTTATGGCTGTAGGTTGGGCAAACGATGCGTACCTTGTTTCGACTTCATCAGTCGGACCGCCGCTGAGCATGCATTCCCCACAATACCAAGCGCCACGCCATCGAAGTGATCCAGAGTCAGTGTACTGGGTGTTGGCTGCTTGTTAGTTGTAGTGGAAGAGCGGAGCCTGAGTAGAGGAGCGTCAATGTCGTTATGATGTGCAGAAGATAAGCCATTCGAGGGTTCACCTTTCGGCATAGCACATATAACATAACTCCCCTTCCCAGGCCTGACCGGTAACAAAGAATCCAGAGCTCTGGTGGTTGAGAACCACACAGGTTGGAGAGTGCGCCAAGTGAGTGGGAACAATGAGTCCAAAGCTTCACGCATCGTCTCTGGCATTCGAGCCTTTAAGCTACCTAGTTTAAGGGGTTAATCGACGACGTTTCCCACTCTTACCGGAGACCATCGTCGAGTCTCGTGTGGTAGCCGGACCGAGGAAGGGAGCATTATTTTCTCTCTAGGCAACGGCGTTGCTAACAGGGTTCCAGTAAGGACCCATTCGAGAGCCAAAGTCTCGAACCAATGGCGAGGCCATGTCCTCGCTACCTACTGATTTCAGCCAGGGCTGAATGCCTGTCTCATGCGGCGCAGTCGTCGCGCGATAAAATGAGAGGGAAAACCCTTCGCTCAACCTGAAGCCCTACCTACCTGCTTCCCTCGCTTCTCTGCGAAATGTTGCAGTACCGTGACTCAGTTTCTTGCTTCCCAGTCTTACGTTTTTGAAATCTTCTCATCTCTTCGTGGGCTGCCTTGACAGTCCTTGCGTGCTGCGTTATCCTTTACACTGCCCGGCTCACTCGTCCGCCCTCGCCATGCCCCACAAGCCGCAAGACCACGACTCTGATGGGCCAGAAAGTGATGCGCCGCATGAGGGGCAAGGTGGCCGGAAGGCAAGTCTCTATACCAGACCATGGCACATCGCCAAGATTGCTATCCGCGGCTGCGACATCGTCTTCAGCATCATAGTCATTGCTATTACACTCCATATGTTGGTAACCATAGGATATTCGAGCCCCTACCTTCTCTTGTTCAGTGGGATCCCGGTAAGCACCTCCAAGGCTTCGACGATAAAAAGAGCGAATCCGGCCACTGACTTACTGATAAAGGGTGTCGTCGCCATCATCTGGGACGTATCCGAGCTGATCACCATCTGCGCGAGGGGGGGCAGGAAAGGAATCCACCCTGGCGCGCACGTGGGCCTGCACTTGATCTTCTGTCTAGCATTCACGACTGCGATCGTATGCGAGGCACTCTTCAGCTATAGTTTTGATTGGCCCTTCGCCAGGCAGGAACATGTGGCATTAGCGTTCACCTGTTTGTTGCTGTGAGTATATACATCGTAGCCCTGAAGTGACGAACTTGGTCTTATAGATATTTCTAGGCTCGACCATTTCATCCTATTCGTCAGGGCCTGTATTGAAACCAGCCAGCGCAATGCTGGTGCTCCCGTTTACGTGGTCTCCTCCGGCACGACGGCGTCGCAACAACAGCAAGACGCACATGACGAGAAGGGTCAGATGACAGGCGCCAACGTCCCAGCAGAGACGAACCCACCGTTAGGGTCAGACGAGACGTGCTACCGCCCTGGAAGCCAGGCTTGAGGGAACGTTGACTATTCAAGCAGACGTCTCGGTCAGGACGAATGATACCCACCAATTTCAATCCAGGGGCTTCGGCATGCGGAACTGACGTGTTTTGCGAAAGACGCCAGACGAGGGTACAACTCACCGTAATGGATTATCCAACGTCACAATGGCTTGTTTGTGGCTTCCCTTTTCTATCGGCTATCTTGTCACATATAACTTGCTGGATTCTTGAGATTCGGAAGGGAAGAATTAAGTCACCCGTACTGCAACAACATAAGGGTATGCGAGGACCTCCGATGAGCAAACAATCAGAACATTAACCCGACATTGAACCCGTTTATACCCGCTATCAGTACTGAACCAACAGAAAATTTGATACAATGGCCTATTGCAAACCATCTTGGACAATGAAATGGAATGAGTTGGTCTTTTTCCAGCCAGACGAGCAACTCTCTGCCAAGATGCTTCAGGCAAAGTTTGATCCTAACACGTTTGTTAAGTGAGCGGCACAAAGTCTTGCAGTTGTTTTACCGCCAATTGACTCTGACCATCGTGAAGGCAGTGGACGGTAAGAAAATGATCTGCGAGTTAATTGAGATACAGATTGAGACTTGGACGAGTTCGAGGAATTGCTACTGCAAACGTAGCTACAGCTCGACAACATCAGTAAAGTATATCCTACTGCCATTGCACGTCGAAATCCTTGAAATGGACTTCAAGGTCGCTCTTTGCATCCTTTGACGGCCGGGCTACCAGAGCACCAACCGTCAGGTTCCAGTCCTTGCCTGTCGCATCGTCATCTCCGTAAACCCAGCAAACCTCACGCAGCGGCTCCTTAGTGCCGTCCAGGTTCACATAGTATACCCAGAGACTCAAGCCGAGGTTGTCCTGAGCCTTCTCGACGAGGACGGTGACGGACTTTGTAGCTCCGAAGGCGGCGAGCGGGGCAATGCTCCAGTCAGCCCAGGTATGGCAGGATACGGTGCTAAGCTGCGGGGTGCCGTTGTAGTACTCCAGGCCAGTCTTGATCCATCTTCGCTCACGACCGGAGAGAGAGTCGAACGTGAGGATTAGGCCCGCTTGGTCATATTGCTCCGACCAGTCTGCGGAGAAGGTGATTTTGGCTGATCTGAATTGGCTGAGTGACTTGGCTGGGACGGCCTTGATGGGGGCTGGGGCCGTCATCAACTATTTGTTTCTGGGACTATCATTGGGTCAATCTTACCACTGTAGACATTATGAGAAGGGGGCTTCTTCCAAACGTCTGTGTCGGGAGGGGCAGAAAGGGTGAAGGCGTCGAAAGACATGATAGACGAGATAGCAGCGGCGTATAGATGGAGATAAAGCGAAGTACGAGTGCGAGGTCGAATTCGTGTTCCGTAACCTTGGCAGCACGAGATTCAAATTGCGGATGTCCGGGTTTAAATAGGCTAATTAAATCACAAGCAGTTGCGTGGCTGCGTGGCTACTTGCCAGAACCACCATGTATGCAGCAGTATGCAGTAGGTGTAAGCTAAGTCAAGGCTGGCTGCCCCGCACTCGACGAACACCACGATGTGTTAGTTGCTAGTAGTAGACGAAGGAAACATGCAGGGTCCCTCCGACCGTGACACTTGAGGCGGTTTAATGGGCCGGAAATCCAGGCATAACAAAAGAGAAAAAAAAAGAAAAAAAGGGGAGGACACTTTGTGATTTGTCGTTTTACTAGTGTAGCATGCAACATGTCGATTTGCACAATCTAACTTGCGACATCAGTGTTGTGGGGGAGAAGGATAATCTCGAAGGTGAAATCTCTACAACAGCTAGTTTGCGCTGACTGCTTCCCAATGCGGCGGCAGCATAGCAGAGGGGAGTTGTCAACACAACAGCTGGATCCCAGTAAAGGTCCCTAAGATAGTAAGCAGTTAGAAAACCATCAAGGGTTGTCTTCTTCTTGCAACGCTTCTACTGTGAGTAGGTACATATCAAGAAATTATATAATTTCGCAGTGTAAATGAACCAAGGGAGACTCGAACCGGAGGCTTCGGTAGCTTAGGGGTAGACATGGAGATTCCCCTTTTGGGAAACGAGGCCATCAGATGCATGACTAAGCAGCATCCGATACCCATAATGGTCCCCTTGGTGCCTCCCCCTCAAACGCGCACATTCTCCCGCTCGACCATCTCGTCGCCGACCCCACTAGTCTTTTTATTCCTCTCTTCATTCCGCCCGCCACCCATATCCCTCCCTCTCCAGACATCCCACCAACAGCCCGCCTAGGGTCGTCTTCAAATCACTTACACTCCATTCGTCCATGTCCTCACTGCTGCCCGCGTCACCCAACGCGCAATATTCCACGCAACGGGCTGCGTTTCCTATACAATTGGCCTCCGTCGTCCGAGGTGCAAGCAGATAGGCTGCGCTTTCTGCCTGGTTTCGGAGAAAGGGGAGGGGGTTCGTCAGTCAGAACCTTGCCTATTTTTCTGGTTCTCATATTCGCAGCACCTTTCCTGCCCTTCGGAAACTCTTTGGAGAAGCAACCATAATAGAAAAGAAAAGAAGAAGAAGAAAACCCTTGACACTCGACGGCCCTGCCTACGACGGGCTACATTTTTCAACACGGACACGATGTCGTCCTTCCTTACACCCACGAAGAAATCTCAGAAGCCGACAGCGGGCAAGTCGAAGCCGTTTCAACCCCCGAACCGTATTCGAGCCATTCGTGAACAAGCTGAACGCCAACAGGCAAACGCCGCTGCTGCCGCAGCTAGCGCTGTCGCCCAAGCACAGCTGAACCGCTCCAGAGCCCCGACGATCGCCGTCTCGAACCGCCCACAATGCCCGAACAAAACCTGTGTCAAGCCCAACGTCGTCGACGGCGTATGTCAGACCTGCGGTAGAGTCGCTGACGACAGCAACATTGTCGCTGAAGTACAGTTTGGGGAGACCTCTTCGGGTGCCGCCATGGTTCAGGGAAGTTACATCGCCGCCGACCAAGCCGGCGTGCGGACAATGGGCCCGGCCTTTCGACGCGTTGGTGGCTCCGACGATCGAGAAAAGTCCATCCGCGAGGCTCGCTCCCTAATGCAGGGGTACGCCCAGAGGCTCAACCTGAGCGACAACACTGTCAATACCGCCGTTCAGGTATTTAAACTCGCATCCCAGGCCAATTTTGTCCAAGGGCGCACCCTCGTCATGGTTGCCGCCGTCTGCCTTTACACTGCTTGCCGCACCGAGCGACCTTGCAAGATTATGCTCATCGATCTTGCCGACCTCACCCAGATTAATGTCTTTAAGCTTGGCCGAGCCTTCAAGGCTCTGAACAGGGTCGTGTACATCTTTGGCAATGGAGAGGCCCCGGTATTCCCCGAGGACATCCTTTTCCGGCTCGCCTCCAAGCTCGAGTTTAAGCACATGACCAACAGGGTTGCGGAAGATGCTGTTCGTCTCGTCCATCGCATGAAGCAGGACTGGATTGTCATGGGCCGTCGCCCATCCGGTATCTGCGGGGCTTGTTTACTCATAGCCGCCAGAATGCACAATTTTCGGCGCACGACCAGAGAAGTCGTCTATGTCGTCAAGGTCACCACCCATACTATACAAGAACGTCTTCAGGAGTTCAATGTCACCGAAGCCAGTAAGATGACGGTCGAGGACTTCCTGTCACAGGACTTCAGTTCCAGTTCGCACGACCCGCCTTCATTTTACAAAAGCACAGAGGCTTGGCAGAAGCAGCAGGAGGAACTGGGCAAAAAGCGCAAGCGCAAGCTCACAGATGAAGGCGGAAACACCAGAACAACACCGGCACCTTCACTCCCCCCTCCCGACTTATCTACGGCTCCCGCCGTTGAATACCGCCGAGACCAGGACGGCTTCATCATCCCCCCACTCCCTTCTCAGATTGCCCAGGACGAGCCAGCTCTGCGAGACACGAACAGCACTCAGCATCTGGAAGGTCTGGCCGAAGAGTTTGGTGACGCAGAAAAACTGAGCGAAGAAGCGTCACGGAAGGATGCCAACAACGAGAATGGACGGCAACCCAAGCCTTCCCTGCCCATCGACAACGAGTGGGAGGAGGATGAGGCACAGATGGAGGAGCAGATCTCGGAGATCATGAACGACCCGGAGACGTACGAACATGCCAAGGCGTTCAGTAATGCCGAGCAGCGTGCGCGCATCCACTCCATCTGGGCACTTCAGCAGCAGCCCAACAAAGCTGTATCGATGGCGCCTGAGGTCGGCGAAGACGAGTTTGCCGATGATCCCGAGGTGTTGAACTGCATGTTGACACCCGATGAGATCAAGATCAAGGAGTTGCTGTGGGTCAACGAGAACAAGGACTGGCTGCGCCAGTCTCAAGAACGACTGTTCAGAAAGAAGCTCGAAGAAAAGAAACCCAAAAAGGACCGCAAGCGGAAGAAGCGACCACGCATTGGCGAGGGTCAGACGACTCCTGCTAGCACACCCGGCGAGGCAGCAGTCAACGTTATGAAGGAGAGAGGCTTCTCGAAACGAATCAACTACGACGCCATCAGACAGATGTTTGACGTGCCGGACAAGGGTGACCCAGGATCTCGACCGGAGAGCGAAGCGGCTAGCCGCCCGACCAGCAAGGCGCCCAGTGTGATTGATGAGACCATCCATGAGGAAGAGGATGAGGAAATTGAACCTCTTGAGGGTGAAGAATACGAGCATCAGGATGATGAGTTTGGCGGCGGAGACGACTACGACGACATGGGTGACGAGTCCCACATGTACGACGAAGATGATCAGGGGATGGGAGATGAGGATGAGGACGACGATGACTTTGGGTTGAACGACGACGACGAATGATAATAGATCGTTGGGCGCATCATGGTCTTCTGACTTGGCGAAGATCGAGGAGGGCGGTGTTAGTATATTGCGGCGTTAGTATATTTAGATACCCAAGGGCCCAGAATGCTGGGACTGCGGTTGGACATATGCCAGTACAGTTGCATGCGTCAAATGAACCATGCATTTGTACGTTTCCGATTGCCGCTCCTGATTTTGTCTTTGGTTGGTATACTCTTGTCGTATTGCAATCGTTACGACAGGCCTGTCGCCCCCGGGACCTCGGTATTAAATGCAGTTGAAATTTTACCCAGTAAGGCCAATCATAATAAGTTTCAAGCGGCGACCAATGATTTGATTGTTGCATCAATCAATTGTGTATATAGTCACTCTGTAAGGCCATGCATAAGCCAACGTGAGCAAGCCGCAACTATTGACAAATCGACTCGCTTGTATATGTCAACAATAGATGTAGTCAGGGGTTAATTGTAATGATCATTCTAATCTGCCTTCCCGTACTTCCTACATTCCTTGCAAAACAAAATTCCCGTACCCCTCTCACCCCTCCGTGACATGACCCGGCCCCGCCGCCCGCGCCCTTCCGGTACTCCACCTGTGCTTACCGTGCAGCCACCTCCGCACTAAGCAAACTTAGCCAAATCATTCGCCCGAAAACTCAACAATACAACTGTGGTTTCCAATAGTTAAGGCCGGGTGGCGCAATGGCAGCGCATCACTTTCCGGTGGTGGAGGTTCTGGGTTCGAGTCCCAGCTCGGTCGTTTTGTTATCTCGTCATTTTTTTTTTTAGCTACGGTGTGTACACAGGTGTGTGAAACAGCATATTATTTTTGGTAACCCTCGATTGTAGCGTCTACTAAGCACACATAATAGTAAGACAGAGTAAATAAATCACTTGGCTTTTTATCCTTGTACTTTATTTAATACAGACACGAACGGTTGTTATGTAATGAGCCTGCGCGAATAACGGTCTCAGCCGAGTAGAGGTTAAAAGCATTCATTGCCTCCAGTTTCAAAGGCTTTGTTTGCTCACTCTTCATAACCAAGTCTACCAGCTGCCTGCCCAGTCATCATGGGAGCCCTAAAACATACCCTGCACTTACCATAGGACTAGCCAATTGTACTCCCAGTGCCTGCTTTCTAAGTAAGGCAGTCTACAAAGCTCTGCTCTCTTTTGGCAATGTCGGTCGGCCCTTTCTAGTAGAGTTGATGTGGGGTCTAGTAGATCGAGACTGACTCTGCAATTCATCAATATGTATTATTTCATTCGGTTGCTCTCCCGATACCGTGGAAAGGTTTCTAGGGAATAGCTCAGTGAATAGCACGCATTGTCCTACACGCGACGTATTTGCGGGTTGCTCTGTCGCTGCGAGAAGTAACCATAATAAAAGAAGCGCGCCAACAAGACCATAATCAGAGACCTGCCAACCACCTTCATTCATAACAAGATGTCATTTTGTTCTGTCGCCTGCCCCTACAAGCCTTCTGGGAAAGAACATCTCAAGGCTCAGTCAGGCACACAACACAGCATGGCTCTTGCAGATGCAAAAAAAAAAAAAAAAAAAAAAAAAAGATGATGGAACTGCCATCGCAAGCTTCAGGGTTGAATGAAGATCACCTTTATCCGAGGAGGTCAAAGCTCGGAGGAACCATTGGCCCATTCTCAAAAAGTCTAAACGGCCAGCGGCGCGCACCAACCACGATCGCCGGTATACTTCTCGTCCGCATCCAAAGTTGCAGTCCGAGCGAACAGAGACACTACTTCGTATGCCAGCGCCGGCGTGCGACGTGCGGTCCAATAGCTGCCACCCACCTACCTCTAATAGCGTTGGGGTCGTCACATCGCCAGGTACACTGCATGAGGGGTTGAGGGCTGATCGGCGGGGGGAGTTCGGGGACGGGACGGCAGTAGAAATCTGGGGTAATATCCTTGCGCTCCTCGGCTCGAAGAGGCTGGGGAACCCTCAATGAGCATGTGCTTTGCTATGCGTTGTGGTTGCTTTTGTGCGAACTGGGTAGAAGTTTCGGCCGGGGGCATGTGACGATTTGAGGATCCCGGGATCGCGTCGGCGCGATCACACGTCGGCTATGCTTGGGTATGGTAGTCAAACGTCAGCTGGGCGATGGACTTGCGGGGAAAGAATGCATTCGATGAAGGTTCGCTGAGCACCATGATGCTGTGATAGGCGGATGCCTCGTAGTAGTGAGCAAGCTGATGTGACCGTGATTGTGACGATGGCATGCGAGATGCTCAGGGGCCGTTGAATTTCGAGTATAAAGGGTCGTTGGAATAGCTGTCTTTGACGAGAAGAACCCGTGTTTCTCAGCACTTGGGCATTCAAATTCCGAATCAGAAGCTCGGTAAACCGACCAAAGTCCACCACATTCGTCTACGTTTGTCTGCAAAGAACCCCCGCCCGCGGCAATGCTCCTGAACCTCTCCCTCCTCGGCCTCTCCGCCGTCTCCGTCCTCGCCGACGGCGCCGCCATCGTGGCGGCCATGGGCGAGATCGCTGCAGCAAACACGGAGCTGGGCGAAACCGTCGTCTCCTGGAACGGCGGACTCTTCGGCACGCTGCCCATCGTCGTCCAGTCGACCAAACTCCTCATCAAGATCAACGAGGCCACCGGCGTCGCTCAGGATTCGGCGCCGCTGAACTCCCTCGAAGCCATCACCGTCGCGCTGTCGACGCAGGAGCTTGCCGGCGGCGTCGAGACCACGCTCGGCAACGTCGTCGGCGCGAAGCTAAAGTTCGACAAGCTCCTGCTGAGCCCCATCATCTTGCTGAACCTCAAGCAGGAGAAGAGCGCGACTGACAAGTTCAGCGCGGCGGTCGTCGAGAAAGTCCCCGAGTCGCTCAAGGGTGCTGCGGGGACATTGGTAGGCAGGATTGAGACGGCGTTCGATGATGCCATTGCCACTTACAGCTGAGTGTTGCTTCCAAGAGACTTCGGCTGCATGAAGGGAGCAAGCAGCCAGAGAGGTAGCAGGGCGGACAAAGTCGGAGTAATGACGGGACGACTACACATTGCACCAGTTTTCGAAGTGGCATATGAACATCCCTTTGTACATGCTTAAGATTCCCGAACGTAGTAGCAGCAATACATGGTCAATTTCGGCCTTCCTATGTCGAGGCGACTTAGGCGAGTGCCGTATCAACGCAACCTCTCCCACAAGTTGTTGATCAGCATCCTGGCAGGTCACGAGGAAAAGGAGTACAAGCGGCATAATTGGCACGATGAGAACTAATCACTGAATTTCATGCTTTTCATTGATACGAAACTAGGAGACAAGATTGTCGAATACCTCAAGTCATCTTGGTGCCTGACTGAGGGCAACTCCTCCAACATTTTTAAGATCAGTTGGCCACACAGGGCTGACGCCGTTCGCCGGGCTGTCCTCTTGACACTGGCATTAGCCAAAAGTATGCGTAGCTTTTGTGCTTTTGTCTACCGTCATTCCCGTCGATTTGACGGGCCCGAGTAAGAACGCGTGTAACAGAAGAAAAAAAAGAGGAAAAAAAAAAAGGCCAGCCAGAGCCAGGTATGAGGCCAGGGATGACAAGCGCCCTTTTGCAGTGAGGGCAGCATTGTCACGCCATCCTCAAACGTTTTATGTCAGACATATCGGATAAACAAAAAGACTGAACACCGCTGCATTGCATTAGAGACGCAGGAGGTTGACGTCCGAGATGCTGCGTTGGCGCTTATGGCCGAGGGGCATCTCGCTGGATGCTTTGCGTTTCTGGGACATGGACTCGATGGGGCTGCGGGCGAGGTCGCGCATCTGCTTCTTCGACCGCCGGAGGGGCGTCAGTGGGACGGCTGCTGTCTCGAAGCGGTCCGACTTGAGGCCACGGAGGGCAGTGTAGTTGTAAGGACTGCTGAGAGCGAGAGAGTCCTGTGTGGCTTTATCGCTCAGGATGAGTCGCTGGTTGATCTGGTCCCGACGGAAAGCCCCCACGTTGTTGGCGTTGATATGAGAATGCATGTCCACGTCGCTCGAGGCGGTACGTGGGCGGACAGGGGTGGAACCCAGGGGGTCGCCGTCCCACTGGTTTCCCTCGTCCTCATCGCCGGAGGAATGGTTTTCGTCGAACTCGATGAAGTCGCTGATGTTGAGGCTCTTCTCGACCTCGTCGTCTCCATCCTCCTCGTCAAAGCCCACTTCTGAGCTCTCATCGGCGGTATTGGGTTCTGAGGGGAAGGGGAAAAAGGCTTCCGCAGGCCCCATGGCTTGGGTGTTGAGGTAGTCACCAAACGTGTTGGACGAGAACATGGCGCTCATCATGATCTGGGCAGAGCTACTGAGCATGGGGGAGTTCTGGTTCTCGTCAATGGGAGGCAGGTACTGGAAGTTGAACTGTTCGGGTGACAGATCAAGCTGGCGGCGACGGTGTGGGGTGAATATCATCATCTTGCGGGATATGGGGTTAACGACAGCAATGGGTTTTCGCTCAGAGTTGTCTAGGTTGAAGCGGCCAACACGCGGCCGACCTCTTTCGCCCTTGACCGGAAGGTCAGTGTCAGAATCGTCCCACTGGTCAGTGGGCGGTTCAGGGCGCTTAATCTTGCGGCGGACAACGGGTTCCGGCTCATCTTCTTCAGTTGTATCACCATCAGCTAATCGGGAGGTGTCAGCAACCACAAGTTCTTCAGTCCTCGTCACAAAGCACAAACTCACTCTCATAGCCGTCTAGCTCTTGGGTTTCCTCAAAAGCCGCGACCGGAGTGGGTATTTCTGATATTTCGCCCGCTGTCATAGGTGTGGCGATGGGTGTGTCATCGTCGCCGAGCTCCTGAACTACGGCCTCAACATCTGATTCGGCGTCAGGAGCGTAACCATAGGCTCCATGGTAGTCGCCGTGGTAGTCCCAGAACGAGTTTGAGTTTTCAGACTCGTCATTGTCATCATCATTTTCGATCTCGCGGCGGAAGGCCGGGTCGAGAGAGCTTTGGTCAACAAATATGTCGGGGAAGAAGTCGGCATGGTCGTCTTCAGTGTCGGTGGAGTCTGAATCACTCGAGGGGACATCAAAGCGAACGTGCCGTTCGACTGACCGTTGATGGTGGTCAGAAGCCGCACTTTCATCAATCTCGGACATGATGCCGTCCCAACTGGCGCTATCCTCAACATCGGCAGCGCCGTCTTCCTCATCTTCGTCCTGTTCCTGATCGTCTTCTTCTTCTTCTTCCTCTTCTTCCTCTTCTTCTTCAACGTCCTCTTGGACAACGGGCGGCCGAGGGGGGCTCGGAATAGTGGAGGACGGCAGCACCTCGTGTAGAATATGCTCCTCCTCGGCCGCATCGACATCCTCCTCGTCATCGTCGGAAGAATCGCTAATTTCTTCGACTGCGGAGTAGCCTCCATCATCAGACAAGTCAAAGGACGAGGAGGACGTGATGGAGTCGCGACGCTTCGTAGCCTTGCGAGAAGCCGCAGTGGACTTGATGCGAATGTTGCGAGACATTGTAGTAGTTGCGCAGGGGGTGAGACCTGGAACGGCGTGGTAATTCAGAGTCCGTGGGGGGATCGTGTGCAGGTAGTTGAAGGGCGTGGACGGTTGCTGTATATATGTATGCCCACTGCGTTACGACTATGCCGTATATGCAATTCTTTTGCTTTGTGTCCGATGCTATGATGCTTGGAGTATGTATTTTCTTGAAGGTGCCGAGGATGGAGAGAGGTAGGTAGAGAGGTGGCTGGAGTAGGTAGGCAGCCGAGGTGGAAGTCGTGGAGGGCGGGAGAGGTGGATGTGAAGATATTTTTTTTATTTTTTATTTTGCAGCGGATAGGCCTCTCGTAGGCCGGTGAATAGTGGGCTTGGTGGTCGATTCGGGTGAAATCAGATGTAGACTTCCGTCAATGGGCTAGAGCCGTCCCGGTGGAGGGCTCCGGACAGTGAAAGCCTGGGTTGAACTTCGTCGAAAATAAGAGAAGGGATTGAATGTCTCGATGGGCTGCTGGACTGCAGAGGTGCCCAGCGCAGGCACCTCCGCAGTGGGCGTTTACAGCTCAGCGAAAGCGGCGGACATGATTCTCGACGAAGTGTTGTATGTATATCTAGAGATGTTCCTTAGAAAAGGTATAGGGCGACTTCGTTGTCTCGTGGAATTGGATTTGGGCTGGTGGTGGTTGAGATGGGGAAGAGGGAAAAAAAAAAAGAGGAAGGGAAGGGACAGGCACCGGGATTCCGAAAATAATATGGCACCCCAGTTGCCGCTCCGGTCTTGCGTCTTTGGTACGGTACTCCACCCCCAATCGTCTTTTTTTTTTTCTTTTTCTTTTTTTCCCCTTCATGCTTGCCCAACTTTTTTTTTTTTTCCTTCTCGAAGTCCCCGTTCAGTGGGGTCTCCATGTGCGGGAACCTGGCATTGTCTGGCTCGCTTAAAGTGGGTAGCGAGGTCAATCTAACCGCTTTCAGCGCTCCGTCACCGCCATTTCACGATTTGTCCCCCCTGACGCCTCCGACTAATGCCCTGCAGATGCTCAAAATCTGCTGGAGACGCACCGTCATTAGTGGATCGAATCACTAAACTGTGGAGGAAAGGGCCCTGAGTGGAAAAGCCTGCCTGCAGCTCGTTCCCCCTCTCTTCCAGGTTCGAATCGAGCTCAAACCACATCTGCCCCTCCTTTCGGTTGTGTCACCTCACCTCACCCTGCTTGCCTGCCCCGTCCCTCCAATATCTAATTAGGGTATCGTACTCACAGTTCGTACCTCAGTATTTGAATGTCTTTGACCAGCCCATCTGTCGTCACCCATATCGAGACATGGGTATGGGCTGATCATGCCTCTCGTCGTGGCAGATTCAAATACCCGCCCGGCTTTTTCCTTATTAACCCCGTTGAGAGTCCCTGAAACCAGGGCACTGTGGTTTACAGGTTCAAGGCGGTTAGTCCCTCATGAGGGCGCCGGGTATACAATAATTGATACCTAGTGATACAGTTGAAAAGTGAGTTATTCATCTCACCGTAGGTACCCTCCTGTTGACACCTCATCACCCAGAGCAAGTGGCGCAGCATGTGAGTGGTCTGCGCAGACTCACTCTTACACTACGTAGGTAGACATTGTGGATCAGGATCCCATGGCGCCGAGGTTCTCACTCAGTCTGGCTCTTTATATGGTGACATACCTCGCCCACATTGGACAGTGTCGACACTACTACGTAAGGTACCTACCTACTACCTACCTACCTGTATCCGTACTCCCCTAGATACTCCACCAACGTCTACGTCTCCAGCCCTGAGACCTGACCCACTGTTCTCTTTTCAGTGTAGACGCAGAATTAGCAGATGCCGTCTGCTAATTCGCCTCGGCTTCCGCGACCGTTTTCATGAGAGGCAAGGATTCCAGAAGTCGATGGGCAACCGAGGGCCTACTCATCATTCTTCTGCCTCTTGACAGACACACCGTATATCTTGTCGACTGATCTGTTATGTAGGTAGCTGAATCTAGTTTAGATGCAAACATCGACAGTGAGTCACGCAAGGAAGGATGGAAGTAATTTTTCCTTCTGTCCTTTTTATGTAGTTATTCATTCATATTATCTATTCTCTTCTCCAAGCTCCAACGAGCGGGGCCATACTCGCGCTGATACGATGCTCGGCGCTGGCCGTCTATCAGTCATGCGGGGAACTGCGAGGAGCCTTGAATGGTACTGGCCCCAGTTGTATGGCTTCTTGCTGGTCATGACTCACAGATGGAATGTGAAGGGGCTGTCAAGCCGGGTGATGCTTGCGCCAGATCTCGGCCAGTTGACTTTGAGCCTCAGTAAAACTTTGACCAAGAGGTAGGTAGGCTAGGTAAGCTATCCATAGTGTGGCACTATAGACTGTGTAGTCGACCCAGGACCGTAACTCAGAGAGATGAAAAAGAGAAGGAAAAAAAAAAAAGGGGGGGGGGGACAGGAGGCTAGCGCTGGCAGACCTCCCACCCACCCCCCTTTTTCAAAGCCAAACGGTAGGAGGGGTGGGTGTCTTTGATCAAACATAGCTTTCACAGTACCTATACTTTGGTCTCATCTTGCCGTGACTCTACGCCGACATTGCTGTGGTATGACTCAAAGTAGAAATGGGAGGGATGATGCTGCCATACTCAGGAACAGAGCAACCGGATTGCTTGATCAGTCGGGCCGGCCGTGGGCAACACGTACTACCTACCGCCCGAGCAAAAAACCAGCTTAGGACGTGAGGTTGGAATGGCAAGTCTGCGTTTTGTTGCCTTCGGAAGTTGGGTCGGCCCCCCGCCGGGCTCAAGCCCCACTCAGGACTGAGTCTCAGTGGGGAGACGGTGCAAAACGTGGCGGGGTCAAGATTGGCACTACCAGCAAGGACGCACGTCCCTCTGCTTATCTAATCAGGGTCGTCGCGTATCTTATCGTCGGTTGCCTGGTCATCGCAGTAAACAAGGATTGAGTCTGTTTGGCCATTTCAACATTCGCGCCCCGGACCCAGCTCTGTCAACTTCGACCAAGGGCAGCATCATCAACACCATCGACGTGCCTCGCTCGACAGCAACCGTCGCCAGCACTAGAAGCCCTTCCGTCTGTGAGATATCAACACCGATATTTCAAACATGGATTCCTCATCTTCGCAAAAGTCCGCCAACCTGTTCCAGGTCTACCTGCGCTTGCGACCGCCCCCTGCCGGCGCGGCTCAGTCTGATCGATTTTTGGATGTCGAAGAGTGCGATGAAGACTCCCATCCCACTCATATTACCATGAACCCGCCAAACGATAGGAAACGTTCAACGGAAAAGTTCGCCTTCACGAGGGTCTTCGAGGAAGATGCAACACAGCTCGACGTTTTCCACTGCACGGGAGTCGCCTCGCTTGTCGAGGGAGTCCTAGCCCCTCATGGCGGTCACGGTACTGATGCTCTGATTGCTACTCTAGGTGTCACTGGTTCTGGAAAGGTATTTCAGACTGACAGTCACCAATCACTTGTGGATGCTCCGTGACTGACATTGCATATAGTCTCATACCATTCTCGGCTCGCGCTCAACACGAGGCATGACCCAACTCGCTCTTGACGTTGTCTTCCGATCCATTGGCTCCAACATGTGCGACTCCCCGGATCTAGAGGGCTCTCTTCAAGCCTCTGATGTTTCCGACGCCATTATTATCTCGGCGTCGTACTTCCTCGAGACCGTGTTTGCGGACTTTGGCTCCTCCCGCGGGGGAGGATCAAGAGCAGGAACGCCCATGCTTGTAGGAGACCCTGTTTCCCCTCTTCGTGCCCCTTTCTTTCGCCCCAGCCGCCGTGAGAAACCACAGCTGCCCCCGTCGGTGCTTGTCTTGGGAGGTGTACGCTTAGTGTCGTCAACTCCAGATCGCCCGCGGCGCAAGCGACGTGATGCATTTTCGACGCTAGTGCCCGAAGAGCATCTTGAGCATCAAGGTGATGCGCAAAGACATTTCATGACTATGACTATTGCATCCAAAACGAAAGACGTTGCTAAAACTTCGACAAAGGGCGAACATCATCCTCCACCGACCCCTCGACGAAACCTTCAGCGACCCTCGGCGCTCCCTTCTGCCCCCGATATCAGCTCCGTCAACGTGTCTTGTGACCCTGAATGCGACTATGCCGTCGTGCTGTCCATGTACGAAGTATATAATGACAAGATTTATGACCTACTGACTCCGCCTGTCAAATCCAATGCCACGAAAGAGTATCGACGACGGCCTTTGCTCTTCAAGTCGACTGAGCATTCTGCTGACAGAAAGGTCGTTGCTGGTCTGAAGAAGATTGCGTGCACCAACATGAGGGAAGCTATCATGGTGCTGGAAGCTGGTTTGCACGAACGCCAAGTTGCTGGAACTGGAAGCAACAGCGTCTCCTCTCGTAGCCATGGTTTCTTCTGCGTCGAGGTTAAGAAGCGGGCCAAGTTTGGACGGAGTCGCGCTTGGGCAGGCAACACCCTAACTGTGGTCGATCTTGCTGGAAGCGAGCGCGCTCGAGATGCAAAGACTCAGGGTGCGACCCTTGCCGAGGCTGGCAAGATCAATGAAAGTCTCATGTATCTGGGGCAGTGTCTTCAGGCGCAAAGCGGTATGGGCAGCAACAACAAGGTACGTCAAGTTGCAAGTACTGCATCAAGTCTCGTGAGCCTAACGACCATTTTCCAGCCGACCGTCATGCCTTTCCGCCAGTGTAAGATGACCGAACTGTTGTTCTCCAACTCATTCTCTGCAACATCTTCCGCAGGAGTTGTTCCTCGCCGAAATGCCCAGCGAGGTGTCATGATTGTGACGGCCGACGCCCACGGTGACGTCAATGCGACCTCGCAAATCCTCCGATACAGCGCTCTGGCAAGAGAAGTCACAATACCTCGTATACCGAGCATCACGTCAACAATACTTGCAGATACTCCCACAACCTCGCATCCACCTTCAGGAATGAGATCTCCCGATTTGCCGCAACATCGACGAGGTTACTTTGGCCACGGATCAGGGGGACATCGCAACTTCTCTCCGGGCTCCGACAGCGGAGACAGAGTTCTTATGGAGCATGCTGCGCTGGAAATTGCTCGGATGCAAGAAGAGATAACGAATCTCCATATCGAGCTCGATAACGAGCGCGAAGCGAGAGTATCTGCCGAAGCACATCTTCTCAGCATGGAAGACAGACTGCTGGATGTAGAGCAGATTGTGCGTGAAGATTGCATGGCCGAGTTCGACGCTCGCTTCGAGATGGAACTGGCCCGCTGGAAGGCGACACTCGCGGCAGAACAGGAGAAGGGGGAGGAGCATTGGGACCGGAAGATGGAGCTCTTCGAGAAGGGTCTTGGTGTTACCTTGGCAGAGGACGACAACGCCGGCGAAGACAAAGAAAACTTGTTGATCGAGGATCTCGAGGACGAGAACGAGAGACTTCGACGTGAAAACGAGATTCTGAAACGCGAGCTTGCAGCGAGGAGCCCAACCAAGCGTAAACCGCTCCAGGAACGAGACGACTTCAGCGGCCGCAAAGCCGGGACCGGTGTAAGCAACCTAGGCCAGAAGATGGAGCAGCTGCGCGTTAGCAACGAGAGCACAGCCGGCACTGGCAGCTCTGGGAGCCCGAAGAAGATGCGGAAGCTCGCAACAAAGCGCTGGGAGACGGTTGCTGATGGTGAGTTTTGATTGGACTGGCATATACAACAATCTTTAGGGGATGATTGCGCCGTTTGGGTGGGCTTGTTTTCCTAGCATATACCCATGTTTTGATCGACCACGTATTCTTTTCGTGGAAGGGGTTTCAGGCGTCCAGGCCAAAAAAGGGCTTAGCAGGTAATGCCTCAACGGATAGATCACATGTGACATTAATTAATACTGTACGAACCGTCTTGTGCTTGTCTAGAGCGTTATTACGTCCTTTTCTGCCTCGTCAATGTCTTGGCCCCTTGCCCCGCGCTTCTCCTTGACTGGTTGGCTACTTGTTCTAGTCCCTGCATTTTCTCCCCTCACCGTTATCGGAAGACTTCAATAAATAATCCAGCATTCCAAGTGTGGCCACCTGCCGTTCATTCGGTGCTAGCTCTGCAATCACTAAAGTACTGAAACGTTCATCTCATCTGCAGGCTTGCAGCAAAAGCCTTGATGACTTTCTGATTCCCAACTCCAGTACACGGATACCATTGTTTGTGTAGTCACAGAACACCGGCAGCAGTCCCTCCAACTTTGTCCCTCTGCTAATTAGCCCTCCTCGGCATCCATGTCGTCGTGGCGCCGCTTTCCACCGCCGACCGCACCGCCTCTCTTTCCCTTCAGCGTCGACCCCTTCTTGCCCTTTGTCTCCATCAGGTTCTTCATCTCGATCCTGGCGTGTCTCTGCGCCTCTTCAACACGGGTTTGGAACACCATGACCTCTTCCTTCTGCGTCGGATACTCGTCCAGCTTCTTGCCGAGTGCGGCCTCAATGCGCAACCATATCTCGAGGTCGTATTGTGTAACGAGGCTGAGGGCAATACCCGACTTTCCAGCACGCGCCGTTCGGCCTATACGGTGCACGTGTGTTTTTGAATCCTGGGTGCTCGTTAGATATTGATCGTGCGTGATTCCATGTAAGTAAAAGCATTGGAGGAGTAGAGCTACGTGATGTGAAAAGGCATGAGAAGAAACGCTGAGGGAGGTTGCATAGCCCACCGACTGCGAGTAGGCAAAGTATTGGTGGCGTGGTGGACAAGGCCGTTCCGCCAACGCAGATCTGAAAGCCTAGACCATGCAGAGGAACTAGGCTTTTGCAGACGCTCCGTACCAACATTACTCGTAATCGATAGGATAGCGGAAACATCCGCAGCCTCCAGCAAGCAATCCGGTGGATCGCACGGCTATTAGGAAAGCACGTACCTGAGCCAAATCATGGTTGATCACGACGTCTACGAGAGGGATGTCGAGTCCTCTGGCAGCCACATCGGTGGCTACTAGGATTGATCGTTCTCCGGCGCGGAACTTATTTAGGGCTCCGAGACGGGCCGTCTGGTTCAGTTGGCCGTGGAGGGGAATGGCGCCGAAACCCAGCGTACGGAGCAAGATGGCCAGTCTTTGCGTTTCGGAAACCGTCCTCGTGAAGACAACTAGTTTTTGGCCGGCGAACTCATTGGCCAGGTAGACAAGATAGGTGTCTTTCAGCTGGTGCGGTATAAAGAGGTAGTGTTGCAAGAGGGTCGAAACGGTCTGGTACTTGTTGGAGCTGATACTGACGCGTACGGGATCGCGCAGACTGGCTCTTTGCAAGCTCTCAATCTTGGAGCTCATGGTGGCGGAGAAGAGAAACGTTCGGCGTTCGCGCGGTATGAACTTGAGAATCTTGTCGATGCTGGGGCCGAAGTCCATGTCCAGCAGCCGGTCGGCTTCGTCCATGACGAGGTATTTGAGGGTGCGCAAGGAGAACCCTTTTGTCTTTTCCAGATGATCCACCAGCCTTCCGGGTGTTGCCACAATCACATGCGGCTTCTTGCCAAGGGCAATGGCTTGGGCAACCTGTGACTCATTTTCAGCATTTTGCTCCTTCGATCAAAAGTGAAAAAAAGAAAAAGAAAAAGAGAGCTGAAGCTAGCAGGGTTACTGTAAAGCAGGCTTGGAGAAATGGATTCGTGATGTACGATCAGATGTGGAGATGTCATTTATGATCAAGGGGGAAGTAGGAATAATTACCCTAGATAACGTTAGGAAAGTGAGTACGGGGGAGGATGAGAACTGTTGAGGCTTACATATCCAGACCACCCACAATCACTGCTGTTCTGAGCGAGATCAAGCTGCCAAGGGCTTCGAATTGCTGGCCGATCTGCGCGGCCAATTCTCTTGTAGGTGCCAGTACCAGCCCGAAGAATGCTTGGGGCTTTTCCAGGAGAGCTTGTATCACTGGCAGCGCGAACTAGACATCCCGATGTTAGTATATGTGGGGGTAATCTTGATGCGGTCTCTCAATCGTTTTCCTGTGAGAGGCTCCCAGACCAGCCGTGAGCCTTAGGTAGAGCCTCATTTCATATGTACCAGAAGACAGAGGATAGGTCTGTACTAACCGCCGCTGTCTTTCCTGAACCGGTTTCGGCCAGGCCAATGATGTCGCGATTCGCCAGGGCATGTGGGATCGACTGTGCCTGGATGGGAGTGGGTTTTGTGTATCCGAGATTAGCGCATGCTTCGCAGAGCGAGTCGACGACTCCCTAACGAGATATTAACGAGGTATTTCAAAGTGGATAATTAATGGTTATTGAGGCCTACGAGATCCTTGAAGCTTTTTGTAACCTCCTCTGAGGCGTCGGCAGTAACACCACCTTCGGCTTCGGGTTGAGAGGCGATCGATGAGGCGGGAGACGAGTCTCTGTCAGTGACACGGGGCTCCTTGACAGCGGAGCTCTTTTGCGAGACCTTCTGTCGCTTTGGAAGAGGCATTTTGGGCGGAGATTCTGCGCGCTGCGATTCGGCGCAAAAAGAGTGAAGTTTAGAGTCGACGGTGCAAAAGTCAGCAGTCGGGCGCGATGACATCCCACGCCCAGCAGAATGTTTTTAGTGGAGCATTGTTCTTATCAGCACGTGTTTCGGCTTATCGCCGCGGCCCCGCCAAAAAATTTCCTATGGAAGAGAGACAGAGAGATCCATCATCTCGCTCAGGCCGAGCGAGGATCAATCCTCGACGTCAAGTTTTTCCACCCATATCAGTCGACACCAGGACTCGCCCAAAATGGCGCGCAAAAGGGTCAAGAAGAGAACGCATGTTGGTGCCAACAACCCCGCTACCGTTGCCGAGAATCATGGCTCCAAGGACCCCAAGAGCATGGTCATCCGCATCGGCGCGGGTGAGGTCGGCTCCAGCGTCAGTCAACTCGCGGCCGATTTCCGAAAGGTCATGGAGCCGGGAACTGCTGCCCGCCTGAAAGAACGCAGAGCAAACCGATTGAAGGATTACGTCGTCATGACCGGCCCCCTCGGAGTCACTCATCTCATGCTCTTCTCCCGCTCCGAAAGCGGTAACACCAACCTGCGCGTCGCCCTCACGCCTCGCGGTCCGACGTTGAATTTCCGAGTTGAGAAGTATTCGCTCTGCAAGGATGTTCAGAGGGCCCAGAGACGGCCGAAAGGCAGCGGCAAGGAGCAGCTTGCACCTCCATTAGTACGGTTCTTTGGCCCGTTCTTATCTCCAGCTCTTGCTAACTTGCTGTAGCTGGTCATGAACAACTTCCACACGCCCGATGCCGATGCGAATTCCAAGGTTCCAAAGCACCTGGAAACTCTAGTGACCTCTGTGTGGTCCAGCGTTTTCCCTCCCTTGAACCCGAATGCGACCCCCCTCAGCAAGATCAAGCGCACGTTACTACTCAATCGAGAGAAGGACCCGGAAAATGAAGGGTCCTTCATCATCAACCTGCGGCACTACGCCATCACCACACGCTCTACAGGCATCTCGAGGCCGTTACGGAGACTCGAAAAGGCCGAGAAGCTATTGGCTTCAAAGACGAACGGAAAGGGTGGTATACCGAACCTCGGAAAGCTTGAGGACATTGCCGATTTCCTTCAGGGCGGGGAAAACGGCGACGGATATCTCACGGACGCTACGAGTGGCAGCGAGATCGATAGCGATGCCGAGGTCGAGGTCAAGGAGCAGAAGGCCCAAAAGATCAAGAAAAGCGCCACCCCTGTCAACGACGAAGCCGCCGATGAAGACGACGCTGTCGAGAAGCGCGCCGTCAAGCTGGTCGAACTGGGACCGCGCATGCGCTTGCGCTTGACAAAGGTCGAAGAAGGCTTGTGTGCTGGCAAGGTCATGTGGCACGAGTATATCCACAAGTCCAAGGAGGAGGTCAAGGAGTTGGAAAAGCGTTGGGAAAAGAGACAGCTGGAGAAGGAGGCCCGCAAGAAACAGCAGAAGGAAAACATCGAGAAGAAGCGGAAAGCTAAAGCGGAGAAGGGCGAAGCTGCGAACGATGACAGTGACGTGGACATGGACTATGACGATGAGTTTGACAGCGAGGGTCTCGAGGGTGATGCCGAGTACAAGGTCAACGAGGGCATGGAAGACACTGGGGAATGGGAAGACGAGGAGGACGAGATTGCCAACGGTTGAAGGGGTGGTTGTTGCAGATAGCCTGAGGGCACCTCTTCTAGATAATACCCAAGAAACGGCATGTTTCCCACGGTTGCTCGCGCCACCAGGCAGCAAGGAGTTCCACTATCACTATTTGTTTTACATATGATCATGTGATCTCTAGGTGTTTATCGAGACTTCTTTGTAACAGCGAGGAAGCCGATTTCAATAGATATGTTTTGGTTCCATGAAAAAGATATTCCTTATATCAGTCTCGAGTTGTGACCGCTCTTCAGCTAGACAGACATACATGGGGCTGCATACCTCAGTTGTGTTGGACTATCATTGTGCGACCTTCATAGGGACCGGACCGCCTTGGAAACGTGTCTGGGTTGGGTTGCATGCATGCAGCGACAGCAGCGGCGCGTGGGTTGTGGCCATCTGTGTCCAGGACAAGACTAATTTATAATACGGATAACTAATACATTGTACATAGTGCAGTGTTTGGAAGCAGTCCGCCCAAACCCCCGTCGCCGCGTGGCAACCCAGCCTTCGATGTCGTCTATCATCCCACAGCTTATGCCTCCTGACCGTTTGTAAAGTGCGGAATGATGGGGGACTTTGAGATACCTTAATAACCGTCTAATATGAACGAGGGGTTTATATAGAGGGAGAGACGAAGCGCGCAGAGACGATTGGTTCACGACATGCAGGGACCGAGATTGCGACGCCGCTGGTGACGAAACGGCGAATCGAAACTCGACGTTCTCCGGTCGTTGGATAACATATCAGTCTGCAGCGACAATCCTGGAAAAAGATGGGGAGCCACGAGGTGGTGGTGACATTTGGCTACAAATCCCCCCTCCCGCCATCCTCCAACAGCACACCTAAACATCCAACAGCCCGCAAGCCATTTTCGCAGTCACCCCTCTTAATTTTGTGACAAGATGACTTATGCGTCAGAGACTGATGATCTAGCCGTTGCGACGGCCCCAGCGACTTCGCCGGATACAGCAGCGCCCGCTCTTACACCAGCACTCGCGACTACATCGGAACCCGCCACCGCCGTTGTGGCGCCACTACGGGAGGCAGATGGAGTAGAGATTAGTGACGAGGCATATGTCAGCCCGTGCTTTTCTTTTAATCCTATCCATACCAGTATCTCAAGATCGCAGTTGCTAACGGTGGATGATGTATCATATATCAGGCCACAGATGACGCCGCGTCCATGGATGAAATGATGTAGGGCATCCTATCCGGATCTCGGTAATAGTGGTTGTTCTGCTAACCCATCAGCTCGAACTATACAGCTTCGCTGACGTCGAGTGTCGTTGATTATCCCATTGAATACGGCCGCCGCTACCACGCGTATCGCCCCGGGTGTATGTAGAGCTGTTCCGTTGATTGTAGCCACTTGTGAGGGCTGTCTGGATTTTTTGCTAAGCTGAGAACACCGTGTAGCTTACAAGTTCCCTAACGATGAGGTATGACTCCATCATGGAAGGATGAACTGCGGGTGCGGAGACATCTCTGATTTGGACCATGCAGTTCGAGATGAATCGACTCGACCTTGCTCATGCAATGATGGTCAAGGCCATGGGCAGTGTGCTCTATCGTGCCCCGCTTCAGAAGGGAAAAGTTCATCGTATCCTCGATATCGGAACGGGCACCGGAATTTGTCAGTGTCGTCATTCGTTGCAAGCATCAGTCGGAGGATTGCGGGAGCTCATTCATTTCTTCCCTAGGGGCTGTCGAGATGGGAGACGTTTTCCACAATGCCGAGGTAGAAAGTCTCCGTGAACGCTACCACCGCCAGCCAATACCTCCAGTCAGATATTGACACAGATCAATAGGTTCTTGGGATTGATTTGAGTGCTACCACACCAGAATGGTATGTCCAATGATGCACAATAAGATCCCAAGGATATTAAACTCTCGCGAACTCGAACTGACATACATGCCCAATTTAATTTCAGGCACCCACCGAACGTCAAGTTCGAGATTGACGACATTGAGGAGCCCTGGGTCGGCCACAAAAAGTACGACTTCATCTTCTGCCGCTACATGGGTGCTTCAATCAAAGACTGGCCGAAATTGATGGAGAACATTTACGAGTATATAGCTATCCATCTTCTGACGGCAGACCAGCTACTAATAACAACGTAGCAACCTTGCCCCAGGAGGGTGGGCCGAGTTCCAAGACGTCAACACTTCTTTCTACTCCCAGGACGGAACCTACTCGTCGGAGACGGCGACGGCTTCATGGATGAACGGCTTCATGGAGGCCTGCTCCGCTACGGGCCGCGACCCCAGCGTCGGGCCGAAGCTGGAGGGTTGGGTCAAGGACGCGCAGTTCCAAAACATTGTCGCGGACCGCATCCGCGCACCGCTCGGCCCATGGCCCAAGGACCAATGGTACAGCGACCTTGGCATGATGAACCTGATCCTGACGCTCAATGGCCTCGAGGCCCTATCGGTTAAGCTCTTCTCCGAAATGCTTGGGAAGACGCAAACTGAGATTGCAGTGGAGCTGGCACTCGTCCGCAAGGAGTTAAAGACCATGCCCTTCCATGCAATGTTTGACATGTAGGTTGCCTCTAAAAACCAGTAGCATGTTGGCTTTTGGCTGACGCCTTTGCAGTCACGTCGTCTACGGTCAGAAGCCCATGGAAACCGTGGCGTAATTGAAACCGAAAGGAGAAAACAACAGGGAGTTTCCTGTCGGAAGATTGCTCAGCGTTCACTGTATTACTGCCATCTGATTTTACCAAAGCGAATGCTGTCCCAGTCCGCCAGTCTAGGACCATGATTCCCACGTCAAGCATTATAGGAAGCGCCGAATCAAAGAGCTAGAATACAACTGTGACTATACTCCCTTTATTTCTTATTTCTTCGTGTTCTTCTCCCGTCACCTTCTGCTGGTGTTTGTCGTATTTCTGTGTTTGACGATTAAGCTGGACTAAGTTGATACGCTTTGTTGATACTTGGATTTCCTCAAAGCCTTCAAGATCACATTGTGTAAATTATTCATATCCAGCTTCTTAGCAGCCAATGTTAGGCGGCCTTGTTTTCAAAGCAGCCGAGTGTCTTGGCCTTTGTGAGATCATACAATGCTCGGCTAGCTATCCTAACTCCACATAATCCCACTTGGCAGCGCATTCTTGCATAATGATCAATGCGGCAGCCGGTCCATTCTCTATCTCGGACAGAGTCACAATCAACAGGATCGCCCGGGCGAAAGTGGCCTTGTCTTGGTAGATGTCACAGAAGTCGGCCACGTTCATTGCGCCTCTCCTTGCCCATTCGCACCAGTTCTCCAACATCTGACCAAGAGACCTGGAAAAGTCCTGATCGGTAACCATTCGAGATAGGATGGCCTTTATGGCTTCCTCTGCGGACTCCTCATGGGGTATGTGACCTTGAGCGGGAAGCCAGGAGATGCTAGCCCTTTGGAGCTCAGGGCCCTTCCGAGGCGGGGTGGATAACATGTTTTCCAAATCGGACTCGGAATCGTGCTTTTTGCGTACTGCTGTAGATATTAGCTTCTATGTTCAGAGTTCGCAAACCATCGTCACAGGGATACTGACTGTCCATCTCCCTCCGAGCCATGTCATCCGTTGGTGGTATCTGCTGCTGATGTCCCGGCTTATCCCTCTCCCGACCATGGTATTTCCACTCCAAAAGGTATCTAGTGGTAACCCTGGGTGGGATTTCCTCGACCCCATTACCATAGAGAGCATCTATAACATCGTGTGGGATTATTTCTGCCTTTG
Source organism: Colletotrichum caudatum (assembly GCA_030867225.1). Lineage (NCBI taxonomy): Eukaryota > Fungi > Ascomycota > Sordariomycetes > Glomerellales > Glomerellaceae > Colletotrichum > Colletotrichum caudatum. Next base: position 132,390 of record MU846052.1, read on the forward strand.
CAAGCCAGCGTATGTTGTCCGGGACTCTATAATCTAGAATTGGAGTCGGGCTATGCGCATACAGTGTCATTGCACAGCTGGCGAACCAAATTCCCTGATGACTATGGTCATCGTCAATCCGTAGATGCTCGGTGCTGAACGTTTCGCCTGTCGTGGAGCTGGCGGATACAGCTGCTCCGACTTTGGTTACCTGACAAATTATTGAAACCGCATCCGCCGCTAGCCCGTCACCTGCTTCCTGGTTCGAGTGATCCCGCTGGGCTTGACAAGGAAGATTGATGAATCCGGGCTTGAACAATCCTGACCGGTCCCTATGTAAAGACGACCAATCACCCCTCGGACCAGTTCGGACGAACTCAAGCGATATAGGACTGTCCGAGTCGCTGTAGGAAGCTACTCGAAGCACCAAAGACGAGGTCTCCTGGTCATCCACAGTTATTAAATTACGTTCTCTCGTCCATAGAGGGCTGCTGTGTAGCTCCGACCAATCCTTCTTATCGATTGTCACCCGGGCGCCCAATTGGTAAAGTCGCAGGATCAGGTCCCAGAACCGTATCTGCGCTTGTGGTTGTCGAAGTTTGTCCCCGGGCTTTGTCCTCTGGGTCTTGGACCGTATTTGGTGCGGCTCCCATTCCAAGAACGTCCAACTGCCACCGGGAATATCGCTTGGTTTTGTCGGCTTAGAGAAACCCTCTCTCAATCTTGATGTCCCGGGGCCCAAGTTTCTCAGCTGAATGCCCCGGTCTGATCCAATCGATCGGGACTCGGTAGCAGAGCTGTCCGTTGGCGATTGAATAAAGTATTTCGGCAATTCAACCTCGACGACTCGATTGAAAATATCTGAATGAATTCTGGCCAAAGCAGCCATTTCGTTACGAGTTAGAACCCGCCTGATCCTTTGCAAGTGAACGAGAGTGACGAAGACATTGTAGACGATTGGGAGCGCGCCGATGACGGTCAGAGGGACGCCGAAATAGGTGATTAGATCAGAGATTGTAGGCACTTCGGAGTCCTTGAATGTCATTGTGATCGCCTGGCTTGCGGCTCCAACTGACGATGAACAGGCCCGAACTTAAGAAGCAGGGAGAATGCAAAGGGGGCCGTCAAATGGACCCAGCAAAGGCTCAAGCGCACCATGTCGGTACGACCATCTACTACCTTTTCATGATTCTGGTTGGCGAGGTAAGTTGTGTAATGGCACAGCCCTGGCTTCTGTTATATTGCCACAGACCAACAGGAATCAGGCTATCAATGACGAGGCAGCAATGCCAGACTACCCAGATCCACCCTGTCCTGGAGGTTTTAGAGGCGTGGTGTGATGTATATAAGAAGGAAAAAAAACACCAATAAATATGCACTCAGCCGAAAAGAGTATGGAACCCGACACATCCCATTTGTGGTGGTGTGAACTCCCGCGCCTGGTGTGCTAAGTCTCATCACACTCGCATCTCTTATGCTGTTTTCGTCTCTGATGTTGTTCTTGTCATCTTCTTCAGGTCGAGCCTTGAATCTAATCTCGAGCATATCCTCTCAAAGATGCTGTTCACATCTCTCAACGGTACCAACGCGCAAATCGGTTGGCCCTTCTTCTTCTTCGAAGTCTTTGCCGAGGAGGGTGATGGAGCCGTCCCTGGACAAGAGGTACTGGTGTACAAGCTGCATCTCGCCTGCGCATTACTGGCCGCTTCTCAAGGCATGCCGTAACCAGATCGCGAGAAGTTCCTGGCGGAAGCAGATCGGCTGAGTGAGAGCGTCGTTGCGAGGCGCCAAGATATATTCGGCCGGTGGCATCCATTGACGCTGTACGGTCGGGCGCAACGAGACAGGATCCTAGCTGCCCGTTGGAGAAAGAAGCCGGAAAGACTTGCTGAGATTGCCAAGAGAATGATGGAGACGCTCTAAGTAGCGCAGAAAGATCTTGGTGATAGCCACCTCGGTGTTTTGGGTGGTAAAAAGTGTGGCGGTGGACGGGGGACCTGGTTGGCATACAAAGGCGATGAGACGGTTATTGCCCAAGGCGTGTCTCTAGTGCCTCGATTCTTCCGAGCACCCGTTTATTGATACGGTGGCTTGGCCCCAATCCATGTCCACCCAAAGTCTGAATATTGACCTCAAGCTCGCGGCACAGCGTCAATGCCTCCTCTAATCTTCCCCTACGCTCGAGAAACTGAACCAGTTCCCAGACGTGCCATATCCGGTCCGGATGCTCTCGATCGTTATCGCTGGCTTCGGCGAATTTGGCTTTGTCACAAGCCTCTCTCAAATATACCTCAGCCTCATCCCAGCGGCCTTGCAGCATGAGGACTTCGGCGTACCACTCCGACATCCTGACAGCTTTCAATACCACATAAGGAGGTGATGTTAAAATGTATGTGGCGTGCTCTACATATCGGCCGTAAACTAGTGACAGTTTTTAGACCACAGACATATTCCATAATAGCAGTTCAGGCTTTAACTATGTTCAAAATATCTATCAAAAGATCCGGAGAAATCAGTCGGCAAACGGCTCGTGACATGCAACATACGCATCAAGCACGCATAGTAACAAGCCTGGGAACTGAAGATACACAGAGAAAAGAGCCCACCAGAAAATAATCGCCCTCTGGCATCAACCGTCTCATCTGGGCGTTAATGGCTCTCCTTTTTGGAGAGTCCCTCCCTTTCGCCGACAACAGCGTCACTGCGTTGGCGTAATGACGCTGCGGACAGAGCCGAAAATGTGAAGTGCTTGGATGTAAAAGCTTAAAGTTTCTTTGCAGTCCGCCTCGCAAAGTCCTAAATCAATCCAACAAGCGCTCGTCGTGGTCCTCTGGAGTGAAGAGCTTCTCGTGTGACGTGTCGAGGATGTTCAGTCCAGACAGCCCACGAAGTTGGCGCCCAAGCCACCATCGCGGGCATTGCTCGCATGGGTCCCCTGTGGGTCGGTCAATGTGACGAAATAGGCAAAGGCGGCAGATGCCCCCGGCCCGCCCCGTGGCCGGCCCCTCACTTCCCGGGCGTACGTTAACCCGAAGCACTTCGCTCGTAACAGTGTATAAAAGGGACTTCGCTTCGCAACCACAGGTAACGGGGTACTAACCCGTTTATGTAACGCACTTGTCACCCGTACTTTGCCCCGCGACAATTTTCACATCTGGCAAGCCGCAATGGACGCGGTTGAGCATACCAGCGCCACCATGGATGTCGAAACCATTATCAAGAACTCCCCAGTCAAGCTCTGGGATGAGGATATCAAGGCCTTGCGGGGCCAATCAGAAGAGTTGGAACCTCAAAGCTGGGAGAACATCGAAGGCGCCATTGGTGGGTGTCTTCAACCTCGGACATCGCGCCTAATCCAGGCCCCCCGCTGATTATACTCTCTCTCAATTAAGCTGCCGGGGAAACCGGGCGACTCAGAAGATCGCCTCGGGACTTGCGTAACTATATTCTGTGGCACGTCGAGCTTAGAAAGACGCATGGCTCCGTCGTCGAATTTGTCCGCCGGGAGAAGTTGCACTGGCCGGAGCCCGCTGTCGCTCGCAACGCCGAGCCGTTTGCGGACGCGGACGACTGGAAGGCGATCTGGAACGACTGGCCATACCGCTTATCCGAAGGGATTATGCACTTGGTTGTATGGTCCAAGAGCAAGATAGAAGTGGATCCGGAAACCGGGCTGCCGACGGAGGACTCAACCAGACTGATTGAGAGCTTTCTGGACCGGACGTTCGCAGACAAGCTGGGCTGTCGCAGGGGAGAGGATCTTCTGTGGTTCAAGCAGAAGACAGAATCGCAGAGCGTCAAGGCCCTGGAGCACATCCACGTCGTGTTGCGCAACGTTCCAGAGGACCGCGTAGAAAAGTTGATCGGCCAGCGACGTTCTCAGACACTTCAAGTCCAACTAAGTAAGAGTGTGAGTATTGAAAGTAGCCCTAGCACATGAGGGATAGTTCTGGCTAGTACGCATAGTCTTGTCTTAGTTATGCTATACTTAAGATGGCTTCGGTTAGTTTGTTACAGTGCTCGTGCTAAGCTAATACAGACTCAATTTCATGTTAAAAAGAGACTCATTAAAAACCCGGTTGCCTTTTATTTCTCCCAATATACCTTTGAAAATCTAAGATCTGTCCGAATTCCCTATCAAAAAGGCCGGCCTTGAAATCGGCCTACCAATGCTGTATTTCAGCTCGGTCATTCTTCTGCTCTGGGGTTGGGTTCTCCATCTTCGCGTCCATGTAGCCGTCCCGTACGTGCTGCTTTTCTTGTTTGGAGTAGGAATATTCGGACTCAACAGCGCCAGTAACGCCCTCGTTATCGACATCCACCCAGGCGAAGCGGCAACTGCGATGGCGGCAAATAACTTCATTCGATGCTTGCTGGGCGCGGCTTCAACTGCGGCCATCCTCCCAATGATTGACGGGATGGGTGTGGGATAGGCCTCTACCCTCCTGGGCCTGCTGTACATTCTATGCAGCCCAGTGCTGTTGGCAACAATGTACTGGGGGATGAAGTGGCGCAAGAAAGCAAGAGAAGAGAACAGAGGATCGTAGGAGATGGGAAAGTTGAAGATAGTGGTCTGCTTGGGGCGGTCTAGCCGGCCATGCTGTATTGCATGATCCCCTTGATTGGAGCATTGTACTAATTCAGAGAACCCACCTTTCGGTCTCTTATCCAACTAAGCAATGGAGCAGTAACGTTTTTGGGGGATTGGACCATGGCCGAGTCTTAACGGGTCAAGCAAGAGCATCAGATAAATGCGGCGGTAGAGGATCGAGTTGAAGTTAACAACATGATAAGCAAACGCAAGACCTGACGCTATCTAATCCAAGAGCTTGAGTACTGAACTATATGACACAAAGTCTACATGATGCATGTCTTTTGCGCCCTTGAGGGCACCCATCTTCCAGAATCTGCCCATACAATCCGTTACATGTTTAGCCCAATCCAACCCATTTCCCGTTCCTCATTCCAGCCTTACGCACAAAGGAGATCCAAGCTTTCGCATGTTATGTGCCCCGACAAAACAACATATGAAATCACAAAAGGAATTTAACAAGATAATCCAATCCATCGCCGCTAATGTCCAGCTACGCCGTTTTGCCCCTTTTGTGTCCTTCTCTGAACTGTACCCGTAAATCCAAACTACTGGCAATGGCTACTCGCTCTTCTCGCCCTCGGAGTGTGAGTGCTGCGATGAGGACCTCTTTGTGCGCAGGTCGCATCGTCGCATTATTTGACTAGATATACAATTAGCATGCTGCTGAGACGAATCGTTGGGAAGGGAAGGGGGGCTCAACTTACATTCCACCCCGTTCATTAGGGTTGCGCACAACCACCAACTGCTCCTTCTTCTTCTCGTTATCCTTCTTGGTCTTTGTCGGCTGCCTTGCGCGGGACGACTCCCTTGAGCGCGACTGCAGCGATGGCGTGGACAAACGTCCGCGCAGCTGTCCGATCTGGTCCTTCAGACTGTTGACCTCGGCGACAGACGCATCGTAAGAGGCACGAAGACCGTCGAGTTGTGTATTGACAAGGGCAAGCTGCGACGTCAGGTACGCGTTCTCCTGGCGCAGCTGCGGCGCGTGGCCGGCCTCCGGCTCCAGCGTGGCGACGCGAGTGACCAAATCGTCCCTCTCCGCCATAAGAGAGCCAAGCTTCACAGTCTCGGACTGCAGCTGGTCGTTGCGGTCCTGTAGCTCAGCGATACGCTGGCGGAGCTCCTCCATGACGGCCGACTCAGAGGGAGCTGTTGAACCAGCGGACACGGACTCAGCCTTCTCGGTGGCAGCATCATCCTCGACGGGTGCCACCTCTGGTTCTGCCACTTCGGGCTCGGGGGCCGCTGATTCGACACTGGCAGCATCATTCTTGACCTCCTCAGACACCGGCGCCTCCTCAGCCGGCAGTACTTCCTCGGTAACAGAAGCCGCAGCAGTTTCCTCTACTGGAGGTGCAGGCGGCGCCTCCTCTGGCGGTGCAGGTGGCTCCTCTTCGGTCGCAGGCAGTGCTTCATCTTCGCCCTTGACTGTGTCTGCATCACTGTCGTCGGTAGACCCCACGACAGACGGGGCCGCCGAGCCACTCACAGAGGACGCAGCTGAGCCGGAAACAGAGCCCATGAGCGACTCTGCACGCCTGAGCTCGCTCGTCACCGACTCATTCTCATCCTTGAGCGATGCGTTCTCAGAGCGAAGACTGTTGCGTTCGTCCGCGAGGCTGAGAATCTGGGAAGTCTTGTCGTCCTGGTCCTTGAGAAGTGAATCGATTTGGGTTTCGAGGGTCGTATTCTTGCCCTTGAGGGTCTCGACGCGATCCTTAAGCTCATCGTACTTGACCTTGATACCCTCAAGGTCCTTGACATGGGTCTCAAGCTCTCCCTTGCTGACTTCAAGCTCGCCCTTGGTCGCTTCGAGGCTCTCAAAGCGACTCTGAATGTCGGTATTGGTGGTCTCGAGTTGTGTGAGGCGTACCTCAACTTCTTGCTTCTCGACTTCAAGAGCGCTAAAGCGAACCTCGATATCTCTCTTTTCAGTGTTGATCTTCTCGATGTCAGCCTCGAGGCCCTTCTTCTCAGTCTCAAGGGCGTCGTAGCTGTCCAGTGCACTGTTCTTCTCGATCTCCAGCTTCTCGATGCTGGCTTCCAGACCCTTCTTCTGTTGGTCGAGGTCGTCGATGCGGGCTTGCAGACCCTTGTTGGCTTCGGCCAAGGCACCGTTTTCTTTGTTGAGCTGATCGACCTGGGGCTTGTACTTGTCGACATCCATACGCAAGAGGTTTCGCTCGGCAGTAATGTCTCCGATCTCGGTTCCCTTGCGGATGAGCTCCTTCTCGAGTCCGGAAACGCGCATCTGAAGGCTCTCCTTCGTCAACTCCAGCGCAGCAATTCTCTCGATGAGAGCGCGCTCAGTCTCTTTGGTTACATAGTGAGCATCGCCGACACTTCTCTCCAAGTCGCGGCACCGGGTCTCAAAGTGCTTTTTGATCTTTTCTTGTTCGGCGATGTCCATCTGGAGAACGGCATTCTTGTTGGCGGCCTCCTCTTTGGCCTCCCGTTCAAGAGCGATGTTCATCTGGAGAGCGGCGTTCTTGCTGGCGACCTCCTCCTTGGCCTCCCGTTCAAGAGCAATTTGCTTCTCGAGATCGTTGGACTTAGCCTCCAGCTTTTTCTTGATGCCCTTGAGCTGGTCCCGCTCACGTGCAACATCTTCAAGCTTCTTCTCGTGTTCGCCGAGACAGCTCTTGACGTCATCTAGGAGACGAGTCTGTGCCTCTAAATCGCGAGCGATCTTGTCTTTGAGGCTCTTTTCCTCACGGCGCTTTTGCTCCGTCTTCTCCTTGTCGGCAGAGAGTGTAGAAAGTCTCTCCAGGGCGTCCTCAAGCCTCTTGTCGGTATCAGACTGCTTGCCGAGGAGGCTCTTGGTCTCCTCCTTCATCCGGGAGATCTCTCTGAGAAGCCCATCTTCGATTTTCTCACGTTCGCGAAGATCATGGGACGTTATGTGCTGTACCACGGGAGGGGCCGGGGCTGGGGGCGCCACCTCAATATGCACGGTCTGTCTGCTGGGGGCGACAATGTCGACGCGGGTGCCCTTGAGACTGGCGGGCTTGGCTGGGGGAGGTGGAACAGTGTTTGTCCTTACGACTTGTTTCTCAACAGCCAACGGCCGAGTACGGACTGCTGAGGTGTGAGCGTTGGACTTGCTGAGGTATGTATCGAAGTCGTCGACGCTGGTAGCGTTCGTGATGGTGGAGTGAGAGTCAAAACTGTACTTCGACTCAACATCGGAGTCATTGGTTTCGTCGGCAGAAGGATAAACAGTCTCGTTAGAACGTCTCCATGGCCGGTTGAGCTCTGGACGAGACTGGCGGTAGCGGAGGGAAGGGGGTTTGAACATGAGAGGAGGTTTTGCGCTACTGTCCTTGCGTCTCCAGCTGCCAGATGAGCTGACGCTCAAGTCGGATCTGTTGTCTGCCGAACGATCCATGGGAGCGAGTGAGATCTCGGAAACGTTGGCGCTTGACAAGTCGAGCGTTTCCAGAGGAGTGCTGTCTGGGATGGAGACTGAGGGCCGCCTCAGTCTGAAGCGACTGAGACCCTTCGCGGGTACAGTGTCACGGGTGGGAGCCATGGGGTCGTTGATAAGATGATAAAAAGGGGTTTTGCTCAGGCTCGAAAGCTCTGGTAAGTAATGATGCTATTTCGTCGGTGTGTTTTTCTCAAGCTATGTGCCAAGCTGGATGTCTGATCTGGGGCTGGTGAATCTTGCGAGGGACATTGAAAGTGTAGTGGTAATTCGATGAGGGGTAATGTTGCATAGCGGGTCTGTTCGGATCTACTATCAAGACAGATGAGATCGAAAAGAGAAGTTTGGGTGTAGGCGGCGAGATGGTTTTGTTCAGAATATCCAGTACTACGTGCGTTGTTGTGGGAGGGAAAAGGAGGAAAGGGAGGCGGAGTGATCATCGTACAACAACAGCCCAACCGGCAGAAAGTGATATTACCCACTGCCCGCCTTCATCCCGTGGCCGCCCCAGCGCGCTTACCCCCGTCCAATAGGGCACACACGGTGATCAACCTCGAGTAGCAGTCGTCCTCGAGCGTCGACACTGCCAAGCCGGTCCTTCTGATCGAGGGCAGGGATGGGGTGTGGCACTATGGGCGGGCCCGAAAGACGTGCCTCTGTGAACCCGTTTGGCGGAAATTCCAGAATGCAACCGGGACAGAGGGTAGCGTCGAACATTACAGTCGTAACGCCGTCACTCCACAGCTCCTCGGGTTGGGGTGATTGGACTGGCTGGGCCATTTTGTTGTCAAGAGACACGAACCCGACTTTCCCTGGCCACATCACCCCTGTTAACGGCGGCCCCGTGGCTTCTCTGGGCCCCTGTCCAGAATCCATTCTCACATCCCGCCTGTCTGGGGCCTACACTAAAACGCGGGAGACCGGGGGGTTGGGACACCCTCCCCGTGGCTTTGGGCAAATGGGCATTAACTGTGATGACAACTGGGCGTAAGATTTTCTCTTTGTAATAACCCCAGTTGGTGGAAGAGCGCATGTGTAAGTCTCCTGTTGCTGGGCAGATTCCTAGATCTGGCACAGTATTTTTTTGCTCCGTAATGTCTTCTGCTTCGTATAGTCTCACCAACACCATCGTCGGCGTTTGTCTGTCCATCTTCATGCTTTAGCTTGCGTTGTCGGGGCCAAACATAACTTGAAGCCCTACTTTGCAGGGGTCGAACAAGGCACCACGTGAATAAGAAAACGAATCAAACAGCCTGCTGTGAGCCGAGATGAGTCAGGAATGCTGGAGACATGGGCATTCCAGCCAGTAGTTTTGGCAGGGCAAACAGACGGGACTGGATTTGACTGGCCTCTTTTTTGTGCTTTCTTTCTCTTTTCTCCCCTTTTGTGCGCATGTTGTTGAGGGTTGGGCATCATTGTGCTTTACTTGGGTTAGCTCAAGGCAATTGGGACGCAATGAACAGGGGGGACTGCACCAAGCGGCTGTACGTTCCCGGAGAATGAACAGGGGCCTTGACCTTGGACGTGGTGTTGTTTGATTCGCCCGCTCTGCGGGCCGAGATACCTCACTTGCGTCAGTGTACACTCTGTCGTTGAGTCCGGACCCGGCCGGCCTCAAAACAACTGAATTCCTACCCTGAGATTCCCCCGCATTTCGATTCTTGTGTTGATTCTTTGGTGCTTGGAGCAAGGGGGAATTTGCTTCTATCACCTATCGGCGACATTTGCTCCTCCAGAAACGGTCTATTATTTTGGGCTGCGCCGAAGCTGACGTCTTAAGTTTCCTGCATGGCCGGATTATCACGCCGGGTATGTCGGCGGGCCATAAAAAACTGGCCTCACTCGAAGTCCAGGAGCTGAAACCCACACCAGCCACTCATTAGCCTGACGTCGCTTTCGCTCAGCTATGGTACTTGTTCATTTCTTGTCCAACAAGTCAATTTCAGGCGGACAAGTGACTGTTCACTGGGATATTGGTACCCTGGCCTGATGAACCCGCCTGGGACCCCCAGGATTGTAGTGGAGTTCATCTTGGTTTGCACATCGTCTATCTACCCGGAGTACGGATAAAGCTACGGTAACTTCGGGGACAATAACGAGGCCTTCTGCGAACAACAATGGAGGCATAATCGTAAAAACATCTACAAGTTTCCCGTCGCCTCGTATCAGCATTACATTGGGCCCAAATCAGTAGGTTGACCCGAGAGACATCAAGCAATAGCCGCCAACGAAGGCCGATGCATTGACATAATTGGATAGGCTTCAATTAGATTACCATACGTGGAACTTCGTTTATTCCATATCCGAAAAGTGTATTACTACAAGCAATAACTTTATGCTTCCCCTCATCCAGGACTGCAAAGGTAGATTTTCATGTTGCCACAGCTGAGGTGGCAGGGCGGCTGGAGTGAAGCGCAAGTCTGCGACATGCCTTTGGTGTCCATGTGAGTGAGGCTGTTGAGTGGTGGTTGCTGTGTGACAAGTCACAGGCGGCCGCATGCATATGCTTGGTGACGTAGCCTCTGAAATTCGCCCCTTTCATTTTCCCGGAGATTCCCTCATGGTCGCTTCATGATCATGTCCCTCGAGTCGAGTATCAATACGGATATCCGTATTGTGTCAACGATGCTTGTCCAACTTGGACAGTGCAGCATTCGGTACTTAGTCGTGCTTACAAACGTCGACCCATCACAAGAGGAAAAGGGGAACAAGATCCTCAAATTGAACTGATGTATCTAGTAAACTATGACGATTAACGCTTCAAGCATGTCTTTCTTCCACTGTCCTTGCTCTAGAACCCAAGGGCAACAACTAGAGAACGATAGGGAATACAACAGTATCATTATACTTAATTCAATTACGGAGTAGTCAATAAAGCGTGCAAGATATCATGTTGTTCGCTTGGCGTCTCGAAATCCTCATTATAATTGTGGTAGAATTTCACTTCGTGATTTCAACAGCACCATTAGGATAACTTGCTCCGGCTGAATTATCCGCTAGTCATTCACAACAGAACCCTCCCTCGATGTCAACTGGGGTTGTTGCGATAATTGTAAATGGAGAATCGGCAAGCCCACTACTTGCGGGGGTCATTTACAACCCCACAGACATGCTGGCCGTAACAACACTTGCAGGCTCTGTTTTCCCGCCGAAAGCGAAACAGACTGGTCTGTATGTTAGAACTACTGAATTCATTACTAGGAGTGAGGCATTAAGCAAACCGATTCTTTACATAACTCCATGCATAATGGTCCTATACTGCACAAATGCCCCAGGTATTATACTGAGATGCAGCTGCCTAGCAAATATGGATTCTACATGCAAAACAATGTGCGGCGTACCCCAGCGACGCGCGGCATCAGCTGAGTATCAGACACGATGTCTGGAAATATTTACAGTGCCACATCATGAAATTCTAGGTGGAGGGGTTCCATCCCCGATCTTGTAGCAACTGCGGATTGGTAAAAAGAAGTGTTTTTCGATGGGTTCAATATACTTCAGTTGCGACACCACAAAAGTACGTGTAAGTGACAATTAGTTTAGCCAAGATGAGACTATATCTGTTACCTTATCATACATACATTACTGATCAAGTTCTTAAGTATTATTATAGACAACACTGGGATGAAATTCGTTATCCATCGTAGTGTAAGTCCGTTTTGATCACTCGCGGTCCACAGAGATGTTTCATCCAATTCACATTGGACCACACGTGGCAGATACGTGACAGCTCAAGAGACGGGGGAGGCCCTGTAGTCACACCGTCTGAAGGCACCTAAAGCAAATACTCATCAGTTTGAAAAAAATGTGAACTATCAGCACATATCCGTGCAACGAATAGTGTGATATGTTGCAAAGTTTCATATCGCATACTGGAAAACTGGAAGAAGTGCCACAAACAAAGCTAAATGTATCCACGGAGACATATCATAGGGCATTCTATGTTGAGAGACAAGAAGGGTGCGACGAAAATCCTCTTGCTTGTTCTATATATGCGTCTCTAGAACTGTATCGACTAGTAAGTGAGTTTACAGGTGATGTTTCGTCCTCCATACACCAGTTTGGGTGTCTCTAGTAGTTCCGATATACCTGTACTAAGCCCAGCACATAATACGTGTGATGCAACCGAGAGCTTTTTTTATAAGCATTTTTAGGTCCATGATGGTTTTTACCGTGCTCATTGATCCTGTCATAAGTTTACCATGCCGCATCCAGCTCTGGTCGTTATATGCGGGCGAATCCAAAGGTAATTAAGGCCACCTTGCAAAGCCTGATATGGCCGTGATCCATTAGCCGCGACTGGCCTGTTCACAATCCTAGGATGCTCTCATGTACTTTGCCGCATCGCCGGCTATTGAAATTCTACCTACCCAAAAGGGGAAGGTGGGTGCAACTTAAATGGTAGACTGTTCCACTGACACCACTGTTACGTGTCTGCAAAATGAATTGTTCCTCACGGGACATTAGTTCCGATCGTTGAAGACGGGAGAAGTCAACTCGTGAGTTATGCATTGGGCTAATGCAATCCTGAAGTTTCTTTGGGTCGTGAAAAACTTAGAGTTTTCAATACCTGCTGTCTCCACGTCATTATTGTAGCCCGCCGCGATGGTTAGTTGGATGCTGGCTACCAGAGTTCAGTATCACAGCAAAAGCTAATCAATGACTCAAACCTATATGAGCAAGTAATCTGATCCTTACCCCTAGCTGTCAATATTTCAACCGAGTCCGAAACTCTTGCGACGAGAAAGATTGGGTGGTTCAAGAATAAGAGGAAGAAAATATAATGTTAGCTTCACGGGTTCTCCAATGACCTGAAGCGTAAAAGTCCTGTAGTTAGACTCCGAAGGCCTATGCGATACAATCAATGAAGGTTTGTGCATTTTTCAAATACCTAGTTGGCCTTTATCTTCCATTTAGCTCTTGCCTTTTTGCAGCATAGTTTGTTGCCCAGGGGATGCCGTGCTTTCCGAAACTCTGAGACTGGCATCGCATTTATAAGATCCACTTGTCCTGCCAAGTCTTTCACCATCTTTCTAGAAAATGTTTGTAGGCATTTTGAGGTCGAAACACAGCCACCAGTGGCCTCCATCTCCCAGAAGCTCCCCAGACATCATATTGCCTGTGCAAGGTGACAGATTATGCCCTACTCGAGGCGCTCCGAGACAGCCGGCCACCAGTCATGCCGATGCGCTCGCACTCCTCGTCGATCAACGCACCATGTCTGATCAAGACGTCACAGTACAGTCGGCCAACAGCACAATCCCCAATATACAGAAGCCTGAAGATGTTCTACATACTATCAACCTCATATCGCATATTATAGCGCTCACCCTGGTCAGTTCATTTATGGTTTTGCGCTTGTATGCAAAGACATTCGTCGCGCCACCATTCCATACCGACGACTGTGAGTCCAATCCCCTATTTTGGTACCGATGATAGAAATCTGAATTCTTCGCCTAGGGATTTCGTTGGTAGCATGGGTAAGAAACTGCTCATTCAGGGCAGACTCCCGACAGACTCCAGAGACTGAAGCGTAGGCAGATTGCTGCCCTCGGATGGTACTCCACGGCATTCGTCAGTGAGTAACGGTAGCGAAGAGCAAGCTGCGAAGTGTGATGATGTTAATTACTCATGTGCAAGTGGGCCATTTTGGCGGAGGATTTCACATTTATGATGTCTCAAAGGAAAACTTCATAAGCTTCCAAAAGGTGACTACCGCTTTCCCCAAACTATCAGCGTCTAGAAGACTCACCTCCTCTCTGGGGTCGTATATTTCAACCCTCTTCTACACCCCCTCATCTTATTTCACGAAGCTCACTCTCCTCTCGACTACGGCAAAAATCTTCAGACTGCACCGTAAAACGGTCATCGGAACGTACGCTTTCATCATCTTCTTGACTTTATATACCATTCCCGTTTTCGTTATCAAGATGCTTATTTGCCGACCGGTCGCCGGCTTCTGGGACCCAGCAATCAAGAGCACCTGTTTCGTCCAGCGCGATATCTATGTGGCGGATACCACTATCAGCGCAGCCACTGATATGGCCGTTCTGTGTCTCCCCGTACCTGTTGCACTCACTCTCCGAATGTCCTGGCATAAACGACTCAAAGTCCTCGCTATGCTGAGTTCTGGAGGTGTTGCCACGGCCGCGAGCCTTGTTAGGCTGGTTGTCGTGATCAAATTAGAGGAATCGGATGATGCCACAGTAAGCCTCATCCGCGTGACTCTTCTTGGGTATGCCCCTTCAAGCCTTTTACTTTAGTCTTATCGACCGACTACTTGCAAAGACTGAACGCGTGGCCAGGACAGCGGAAGTGACCATCGGCCTGATGTGTGCATGTCTCCCAGCTATTAACATCCTCTTTCATCAAAGTTCACGAGAGTCGTCTCAAAACACTCGCGGAAGTATTAGAACATTCGAGCTTAAATTCCTCAAAGGCAGCAAGCTCAGGACACAGCGTATAAGGACAACAGAAGTCAGACAGGATGACACAACCCATCAGAAGCCTCCATCACCAACCCAGGGAGAAGGGAGAAGAAGCTACATATTTCCTTTCGAACGGGCGCACTTGCCACCACCAAGAAAATTGGAAGCGAATCCGGAAATAGAAGCGGCACAAGATGAATGGTGTTCCGGAATAGTCGCTTCGCCGTTTTCAGAACCTGAAGCTCCGAACTGTAGTCGGAAAGCGGTTGGACCATGAGCTCAGATCACACAGCTTAGCGCCGTGTGTTTTGTTTATTGAAATAGACAAAAACTGAAACTCTTGCTAAAGACTAAAGGTTGAGTACTTTACATCCCGCCAGGTATTCCCACCATGTGCGCGTCTGTCTCGGGCTGACCTACGCTGTATGGAATGTTCCTAATGATGATTCGCTCACCGCGAACCTACAAGCACCCTGGAAGACTACGAAAGGATCACCAGCCTTTGGTGTATGCTCTCATTTACTTTGATATCACCGAAGGCGCTTGCCGTCGTGAAGACTGCATGAACTGGACACCGCCGGTAGTTGCTGGCTAAGAGTAATCGACAGTAGAGAATGTGACATATTGGGAATTGACGGGAAGCCTTTCATATCTATTGAACAAATGAAACATGTATACGTAAGGAAATCTAGACACATTATAAGGGTATTTGATCATAATGAATCATGCTCGAACACATCGTAGACAAAACCATAACACGTGAACTTATCATACGCGATCTTATTGACGGAACTTGCGGTCCTCAAAGCTAGTCGTCGTCGCTCTCAGAGCTGGAATCGTCGTCATCCTCATCATCATCATCTAGTTGATGTTAGCACAGACCACCTCTTGTTGACCGATGACCGAAAGATTTGTGACAAACTTACCATCGGCGGGAGTCTTGTTCTCAACAACGTCGTTAATCTTGACACGGACCTGTTTGTAGTGGACGGGGTCGGTCTTCAAGTCCTCGCCCTCAACGGCAGCTCCGCCATCCTGCACGTACTCCCTCAAGTCCGCGAATAGCTCCTCATCGAACGCACCAGACTTCTTGGCTCTAGTGATGAGCTGGCCGACCACGCCGGAAGCCATCTTGGCAGGAGTGTTGAGAATCTTGTCAATCACCTCGCGGTGACCGAAACCGCACTTGGCGTGAGGGTCTTCAACCGGGGCGCCCTCGGCTGTGCTGTCCCTGAAACGCAGACCAGGAATCTGGTAACGACGGATACGGACCTCGCCGTACGCTCTGGCGAGGTCGACGGCGCTGACCTTGATCTTCGTAGGCTCAGGGGGCGGCCACAGCTTGACCTTGGTCAAGCCCATGATGGCGGACCCGAGAAGAAGCTGCTCGCAGTCCTCGGCGGTTCCATCATCAGTGCCAGCATGGCAGTAGCTGATCTCCTCACCAGGGTAACAAGAGGGGTTGAGAAGACGGTGAACCGGGTTGCTGACAGCTTTGATGATCTTGTCGACAGCCTCGGCACGCGTAGCAGCCAGCATGCTGATAACTTCTTCCGAGATGGGCTGTTCCTTCCAGGGGCGACCTCTGGAGTCGAGAAGGTTGCCGTCAGCGCCGACACGCGACTTGTAAGCCGCCTTGGCCAGGACGCGGCTGAACCAACGAGCTTCGCCAAACACCCAGCTAAGAACGAGGGTCTTGTCCTCGTCGTTGCGGGCTCCGGCCATGAGGACATGACGGTTCAAGGCGACAACCCAGTCTCTCATGAAAGGGACGAGTAGGTGAGTGGCGGCGTACTTGTCAGAAGCCAGGGCAATGTCGTAAAGTTCGCCGACATTGGGCATGGTGGGCAGTTCGTGGAATTTGTAATGCGCGAGAGAAAAGAGCACGTCAAGCCCATGAGCGGTGTCCGCGGCGGATTGCAGTTCGAGGACAGCAGCCGTGTTCTCGGCGAGCAGTTCCTTCCAGACGCGGGAGGCAGAAGCAAGGGCGGCAGAGCGGACAGAATAAACGACGACGGCACCGTTCGTCTCGCGAACCTTGATGTGGAGGTCAGCATCCTCGTGGTAAGAGATCCTTTTGTCGGCCTCGGGGGTCGCAGGACGCGCAGGCAAGACTGCGACGCGGGTCGCAAGCTGGGCTCCCTGAGCCTCGTTGGCCCGGGTTTCGTTCTTTCCATCGTCTTCATCCTCGGAAGACGAGTCATCAGCGTCATCCTCGGCGGTCTGCGCAGTCTCTGCCACGGACACAGCCTTGGATTTAGCGTGCTCGGTCCCGTTTGTGACAGAGGCACCAGGGGTTTCCTTCTCGGCTGTGGCCTTTGCGTTTGCCTCGTCGACGGAGGCAACAGCAGGCTCCCCGGCGTCAAGGAAGTTCTTCTCCTTGCCGGGCATCGCGGTCATGGGTCGCGTTGTCTCGGCGTCACCGTTATTTGACTGAACCAGAGAAGGGATGCTGCGGGCCGAGTCGGACCTCTTCATGAAGTAGCCATCCTTGACAGGCCCAAAGGTGGGAGTAGGAGGGGTAGAGGTGGCATTTTCGCTGGTGGTCTTGGTAGTGGGGGCTCTGTAAGGTTGTTAGAACTTGTCTTTTCCCATGCTGGTACTGCAATCATAACAATTTAGGCCTACTCGAGGTCCAGGCAAACGAGCTGAGGCAATACTGCAGAGGCATGGAGAATAAGGGCATAGCAGAGGAACGCTACCGAAGGGACGAAATTCGGGCAGGCACTGATGGCGGCCTCGTGGGAGGCAAGACTCTTTTAGGATGCCGCAAGATGGGTGATATGGAGCGGCGCCCTCCTTGAGGGCCCTCCGTCATTGCATCCTCGCCCAGCCAGTAGCGATACTGGCTGAAGGGCTCAGGCGCGTTACCCTCGGGTGGTGTTGGCGGACTACGAAACACCCGTGTAAGAGAGGGACGATGATTGGAGACGGGTTTGGGCAGGGTTGGGTGTCGAAGATGCTGATGTGGGATGGGTGTCAAAGACACGTCAAGTATGCAAGCCAACTAACTCGAAAGCTTGCAGCAGCCCGACCGTTGCACAACTGGAAGGGCAAGCATCTTTGGTAGGGGAAAGGGGATTGACTGTCGAGGCCCCGGCACCGCTAATGCATCCGGCCCTGGCTAGGCGGGCCCAGGGTCCGGCATTAAACAAGGGGAAGCGACTCAAGCGAGCAATGCCGCAGGGGGGGTGGTGGTGGTGGTGGTGGGGAGAAACAGAGGGGAGATGAGGAGGGAGCGGTGAAGAAAGACTTCGTGGCCGGGACAACTCGAAAGAGAGAAAACAAATAAACAAACAAGACATACCTCTTGAATCGGTTGTTGAGGAAGAGAAAACCGCTTCCAGATTTACGGCGTTCGGTCTCTTGACCAGAGGGTGTTCTCCGGTGAGACTCGAATATCGCGGGAGACATTGTGGCTTTGGCGGAGGGGTGGGTATCAACGGTCGTAATATCGGCACAGACAAAGGAAGAAACTCAGAAACAAAACGGAAATAATAGAGACGACGCCAGAGGAACAAGCAATAACCGCTACCTGGACGTGGAAGCAGTTATGCAGGGTCTCGGATGTCAGGGCCAAACAGAGATGAGAAAACCAGAGAGAATGCAGTGCGAACCCAGGAAGGACTCGATGCTCGTCTATATGTACTCGTGGGTTTAGCCTGAGACAGGCAGGGCGACAGTGGTATCCACCGATGCCCAAATGGCAAATCACCTTCACCGGCACTCGTATAATCATATGTCGAAGAAGCCAACATGCGGACGGCCCTGGACACGCCGAGGATACGATCCACTGAAGGGGGCTGGCCGACTGAGCCCGGACCAAGATCAAACGAATTGGAGGTTGAACATTGGGCACCAAAGCAAAGTCGCATATTCGCCGCCTCGCTCGCGCGCCCTTCCCCTTCTTCACTCACCGCTGGCTGGCGTCGTTCCGCCGACGACGCGCGCCCAGGCCCAGGGCTCCTGGGAAGATTGGAAGATTTTCTCGAGAACCCTTGCCTGACCGGAGCTCGGAACACCTGCATAGTTCTCGAGGTCCACTCCGTGACAGTCTTGGCGCAGTTCGCGTTGGGAATCGGCCGTTCAACTGCGCCATCTGCACCCATCTGCCAGCAGGGGGTTGTAGTCGCATTTGGCGATCGCCTCCACCACCGGGTTGCGTTCGCGCCTTGGCTGCATGAAACATTGACGGCGACCGTTTCTACGGATACCGCTTTTTGCTTGGAGAGGCGTCCCTGCAACGATACACGCCCGCGAAGGCGAGGCTATACTGTATTCTTGTTATTACCTTATTGTCGTTACCTAAGGAATGGAAGAGGGGTAAAGTTAAAGCGAGGCGCGATGAAGCCGGGTCTGGTGGCCTATCGAGGCCGAAAGGGCATTGGGAAGTCGCTCGAGATCGTCTAGCTTCGTCGCATGGCCGGCCTAGGGCGGGCGTATCTCGCCGAGCTGTTGCGAGACGAGAGGCTCTGCGAGAGGGTCTGCGACAAAAAAAAACGAGCCCAACCTCCTGCGGCTGCTCGAAAAGAGAATGATCGAATGGGTCGGAGTGCATGTGGATTAGGCCGGGAGCTAATATAATAGCATGCGCGAAGGAACCCTGAGACGGACTTTGCGGCTTCTTCAGGCGCCACACACACACACACCCACCTCGGCTGGTCGAATCATGAACACTTGATAACAAAAGCATGGTGCATGTTGATGTGTATAACTTATTCAAAACGCGACCCATTGGTGTGCAATGGCTTGATGCTGTCAATGCCGCGCGTCGAACTGGCCGCCAACCCAAAACTCCTGGTAATTCGTTAACCCCCGAAATCCTCACCCATACATGCTGGTACATCGACTACAAACATCTCGCACTCTTAAAACCGCGGTTCAACGTCCGACAATGACACCGGGGGACAGCTGGAGTCCTACTGGCAAACCCCTGATGAACTTTTGGGTGAACGGCGTTCCTTGCCGTTCAGCGATGGCCTGCTCGATATCCTTGTACATGTCATAACTGCAAGCTCGTTAGCTTACGCCCCAAAAAGCGGGTACAGGACAGAGAGAGAGAGAGAGAGAGACCACTGACGCGTTCATTTCCTCGATCGTGAGCTTCGCCTTCTCGTCTGCCACCTTGTAGGTGCTTGTGCTGGTGTTATTTGAGAAACCTGGGCTATTCGTCAGCGAGAGGGCTGTTGCATCATGTCGCTGCTGCCGTACTTACCTATACGCTCGTTGATATTGTATGCCGCCTTGGCGGCCGCGGCCTGGACGCGCGTGGCGCGGGGCAGGCGGACGGTGTTGTAGACCTCCAGGGTCTCTGCAACGTCTCCGTTGAAGTAGTCTGGGTGGAAGAGGATTCCAAGCGCAGCGGCGTCCTCAATGGCCATGCATGCACCTTGGCTCTGGTGAGGCATCATCTGGAGACTCGAGTCAGTGGCGTTCCAACATGCAGAGGGAGGGAGCCTCTTCAACTGACAGGGTGTCCTGCATCGCCCAGCAGACAAACCATGCTCTTGTTGATGTAGGGGTATGGGTCACTGCATAACGTGAGCACTGAACAACTGAGAACCAATGATCGAGTATGCGTGACAACGTACTGCATCCACAAACGCCACGGTTGGATATCCTTGCCGATGGCCAGATGAGCGCGTACTTGCTTGTCCAGCTCGGGGAATGGTGCGAGCAATTCCTCGACAGGACGGTCTTCGACACCCCAGGCCTGGTTCACGTAGTCCCCGACCTCTCTAGGGAAGAAGCAGTAGTACGATAGAAGCTTTCCGCCGTTACAGGGAGAGAGGACGATCTTGTCCCATTTGCCCTCCTGGCCACCCCAGTATTCAAGCGCACTGTCCTGCGAGTAGTCGACCAGGCCAGTCTTGATCGCATCCTCTGTGAGGATGTTGGCGTGTAAGCAGCTGGACTCGGCGGGGCGCTTCTCCGGGTGAACGCCGATGAAGGCCCGCACCGCACTGCCGATGCCGTCGGCACCAACGATGAGATCATGTGTCGCCGAGTAACCGTTTTCAAACTCGACCCTTCCAGCGCCCAAGTCAATGCCTTTGCACTGCAGAGAAAACGTTAGCCGCAAAGAGATGCCAGATAATACCAAACAAAGACCGGTCCTACCTTGTGGTTTACAAGCAGCTTTGCGGGGGTTCCCTTGCCTCCGTCCTGCAAAGCCGTGTCCTTGAGCATCGCATGCATGTACTGACGGTGGAACATGTTGTAAACGTAGCCCCATCGCTTCTCGTAGTCGTCGAGGCTGTAGACGCTGACGGGTTCGCCAGTCTTCCAGTCTCGGTTAATGAGACTCTTCAAAATGACGGGATCGCCCTGTGCAACGTTGACTCCCCATTCGTGCAGCCAGCGGGTACCGTTCGCGGCGCATGAGACGGATGCACCGACTTCACGCGCGAAGTCGTTGCGCTCGTAGATAGTAACATTGTGGCCTGCCCGGCGGAGGGCAATGGCAACGCTCATTCCACCAATGCCGCCACCGACGACACCAATATCGAGCTCCCTCCACCCCGCAGCTGGTATGGATCCCATGATGACAGGTTGGCTATGGAAAAAAGGGGTTTGAATAAACCAAGCAGCTTAAGCCCTGGCCGACAGCAGTGATTGATCATGAGAGCTTGAAGAGATTGAAATGCAAGAGACCTCCAAATGACGAGCAAGCCGTCCTATGTATACCAAGATCTGTCTGTCATCAAGGCGATGACTAGTGCCCAATACCACATTGAACACCAACACACCCTCCCGTCACTCTGCCCATCCGTGCCCTCGGCTTGAGACGGAGCTGGAGATAACAGCTCGATGTCATCCGAGACGTCTCGTCGGCCCCGCAGGCAAGTACATCGGCAGCCTGCAAGGAGAAAACTTCGCTCGATAGTCGTTATCGATAACCCATCATGATGCCTACTTGCCAGATTTCTCGATAGAAAACCGCGATCCTGACCAATGACAGCGGTCCCGGCAAGGATCCGAGATCCTATCTATCCAGTGCGCGACCCGCAACTGGCTTGGTGTCACATCCGCAACCGCTCTTGGACTGTTTCCGTGCTTCCGCATCACAGTGCATCCGAACAGTGTCTCTGATCAATTTTGGGTGCAAGCCATCACACCACATGTTCCCAGGATCGGCAGTGGTCAGCAGACTGGACAAAGCCGCCAGAAACCGACCGCCGTTGGGGTGGGTGGTCTTGACCATCTCATGTTGTGATACAACCAACTTGGCTGGCCGATGCCCGCAAGAGGGCATCCTACTTTGACGACCACCGTTTCAATGTCCACAACTGAATGGTTTACAAATCCCAGCCTTAATTACTTTATCGCTACAGCGGTGACTGACGCAAATGCAGGCAACCATTTATGTGGAAAGTTTTCTTATGTGTCGTATTTTGCCTCTACCATGCGCAGCCCAAGTCTTTGAACTGCGGAGACACTTTAATCCAGAAGCTTGTAACCGCCTCATCATTTCACATACACAGGAATGACACACGAGCTACAGGTTATATGCGCCATATATACGTGTATCTATTTCTTCAAAATTCGAACCGCAATGCAGTGATACCATGGAACACACATAGCCTCGTATCCACAAAAGTTGATTAGTAGACCTACGAGTTTCAACATCATGAGATCTCACTATACTCCAAGGACTATTTGTTTGAAGCTGCTTCCTAGGGTGGTCCAGTGAGGCCACTTCAAGGGCAAGCGAGGGCGGAGCATTTTGAGTTGAGCGAAAGACGTCCATCCAAGGCTAGGTATATGCGGGAAACCAGGATAAGCAAGCCGGGATTGTCAGGTGCAGTCACAGAAGAGATAAGGCGACGATTATCTACAAAAACTGGGAGTAACAGAGCGGTTATTATCAAAGGATAGAAGATTTAGATCAGAGTTTGGAGGAATGAAGCGAGGGTGGCATTGAGCATCTCGAGTAAGGAGGCATTTCGGTACAAATTGAAAGGAAAGAAGACGGGAGAGTCGAACCATAGCTGGCACGTAATAGTAGACAGTTGCGAATCTAGTCTCAGCAGCTGTCAGAAAACAAGGAACAGTGTTCTATGATGGGTAATTGGTTTTTCAATTACAATGCACTGGATATTCTTTAGTTGTTACACTGCTGTGGTGTGTCTCGAGAAGAAAGGCTGGGTCCTTTGAATGAGACATAATACACCAAACGGCAACGGTGGATTAATGCTGCTAGTTGTATGTAGCCTGACAGTAACGTGCCATGACTTGTGCAGCAATACCAGAGTATATTTTATGTCCAACATCCACAAAAATGAGATCCCCGGTTTTGAGCCTCTGGCTGTGTTGATCCTTACATTCCGCTATCTCTTTTTGACCAAAACTTCTTGTCCACCTTGTCCTTATCGGCAGGGGCCGCAGTGTCATGCTTCTTCTCGAAGTCCTTGTTGTGCTCGTCCACTTCTCGCTTTTGCTCTTCGGTAAGCTTCTCACTTCCTACGCTAGCATTGGAGATCTTGGGTTGAGGGGGGTTTGTCTTTCTGGCGTCGGCGATGTCCCTGATATCTGTAGATTCTAAGCCGGGCTTATCGGTCAAAGAACGACGGGCCGACGGCGGCTCTATTCTTCCGCGCATGACCGATGGCATTGAGCGAGCTGGGCTCAAGAACAAGGGTAGTGCCCTTCGATTAATGGTGCTGTTGAACATATTGTGTGTTTGTGGATGTGTTTGTGCGTAGTAGGTAGAATTGGATATGGACGAGTATTATTCGGTGATGATAGTGTATTGTCGAGTGAAGCGCAGTGTGTGTGGTATTGTGTTTCTATGTGAAGTAGAAGTGTTCTCTCTGCACTTAAGCTTGTGACAAAGAAGCAGAGCCATATGATGTCATCCGACGGCCCGGGCTTGAAGCCGACATGCAGCAATGATCATCGATTGTGTGACCGGATTGGGGATTAGGTGATCACTACGACATGATGACCAAACGCGTCAGCCGTGCTTATCTCAATTGAAACTGAGACACGTCTGTGGGCGAAAACAAGCCGATGCCCGTGAGACGACGACCATGTATTCCAACGGGTTTCGGGATCAGGTTGTGAATTGATGAACACACGTTTTGATGAGGCGCCAAGCAAATGCATCTCTCAACATGACGCGCTAGCTTGTGAAGTCACAAAATTGAAGATTTGCTGGAAGACAGCAGCAGACTTGGCGATTAGATGATTCGATTTCTATGAACAGCAATCACGCAGCTTTTTGGAAGCTATGTTTCCAACCTTTCATTGTCATGTACCCAAAGTGTACATGGGTATTAGCACAAACAGCACTTGGCATCTCCTTTCCTACTTCTACTTACTGCCATTCGAAAAAGTCCCAAACGGCTTCCTTCAACAAGCAATACATTGTACTACCGACCAAGGAAACACATGTGACAAAGCCGCATCTGGAACATTATCCCACTTATCGGCCTCAGCGTCTATGAGTCTGCGGCCTTCTAAAGACTGTTGCTTTGAGCTCTATTGTCGATAATGACAAGTTCCTGCAGCAGCTTGTAAACTCTTCACTTCGAGATGAGGAACGTCTAGAACTAGTAGCATTGAGATAGTGAAGGTAAATGGACTGAATCAGAATGAGGAACTTGGCAGGTTTATAGCAAATCACCGATGGCTCTGAGTGGCTATATGTCGCAAAAACGGCGCCGTTAATTACGGGCAGTAATTAACGTCTAATATATCCTGTGATACTGTTCTACCAATGGCATTAAGTCATGGTCTGGTC
>MU846053.1:0-13139 GCA_030867225.1 Colletotrichum caudatum
CGTCATGCCCGGCTTCCGTATCAGTGGGGTCGGCGGTCAGTAGCATTTTTTTTTTCTGGGAAACCTCGAATCGCTCCATCTTTGTCCGCTCCCGGAGCCATTCAGAATAACTCTTTAGATCAGGTCCCATTTCTTTGAATAACCTCAATACAAAAATCGGAGGACCGTTGCCGCTTCCTTCTATTCCCAGAAGACCCCAAAACAGCCCCCCCCCCCCCAAAAAAAAAAGAACATCCAGTGCTTTCCGAGTAGTGACACGAAACCGTTTCCGCCGGTTTTAAGCATCGAACGCACAGTTCGTACCGCCCTCACTGCGAGCGGTACACCTCGCCCGGCGCCTCGTGGACCTTGGGCATCGGAGGCGCTGCCGACAGTTCGGACTGGGTCTGGGCGAACGAACCTCCGGTATCCGCTGCGCTCAGGGGTGTGGGTGACGGCTGATGGTAGTGGCTCTGCTGCTGGTGCTGGACGGGGGGCGGTGTAAAGGTCGGCTGGGGCAAGGAGACCTGTTGCTGCTGGAACTGCTGCTGCTGCTGCTGGGGAGACATCTGGTTGATGTAGTTTGTATCCTGCTGCACGTACGGAGGAGCAGTCTGAGCGTGGGTCTGGTTCGCGGCGGGCTGGAAGACCTGGTTCGCAGCGACCTGTACCCCGTCCTTCTCGGGCACGACGTTGCTGGCGAAGACGGGCGCGGCGTGGATGTTGACCGGGTTGCAGTGGAGCCCGGCCTTGCGGTGCCGGTGAAGCATGACGCCGTGGATAGACAGCGACGTGACGAAGAGAGCGCTTGCGAGCAATGTCAGCGGGTCCCCTTGGCGGCGGCCTGCCTGCCTACGCGATCAATGGGCAGGAGACCTACAATTCGAGCCCGCCGATCCCGGCCGCGGCAGCCATGCACGCGGAAAAGACGACGCCGACATCCGAGATGCCCGAGCTGTAGTATCGGCCGTAGTAGTAGTAGGAGCTGCCGAACAGGTACCCGGTCTGGGTGGCGAGCAGGGCGAAGGAGCACAGCCAGAAGAAGAGGAGGAAGATGTCGAGTGCGAGGACCGCCCAGTAGTTGTAGGCCTTGGGCGAGCTGAACTCGGCGACGATGAGCCAGACGGTGACGACCATGGTCGAGAGCGACTGCGAAAAAGCGTGGCATCGTCAGCCTGGGAGAGAGAGAGAGAGCAAGCACAAAGACCCAAGGCCGGTGATCAACTTACGACGAAGATCATGAGGCAGTTCCCGTCAATGGGCGCAACGGAGATGCCGAACGCGCAGATGCCGGTGACTATGACGGCGAGTGCCAGCTGGACGATCCTGAGAGCGATGAACCCATTGGGATAGAGCGGTATGTGCTCGCGTCCCCCGGCCCTCTGGCGGGAATACCTGCTGTCGTTTTCCATCGCCACCCGTGTCCGGAGTGTGGAAAGGCGTGTGTGTGTGTGTGTGTGGTGTAGGGGCTAGAGGTGCGCAGACAGAAGTTCGGAGACCAGGGCAGAAGCCGTCCAAGAGAAGCAAGAGGGCTGACTACGGCGTACGTGTGTCCGGCATATATGCACTCGTGACAGCAGAAGAGTAAGAGGATCCAATCTCCACCCTGGGGGGGATCCCCTTGCTCTTTTCTATGTATGCCTGGCCTCCCTGCGCCAACGGGTCGAGATTGACAACACGGAATGCCTTCGAACCCGCCATCTACGCAAGACGACGCCACGGAAAGCCGTCCGCGAAGTCCCTATACCCCAAGTGTCCAGAGTCGCGCCCGTGGCTTCCCAGGATAGATCCCATGGCTGGCGCGGCGTGGCCCCCCCAGACCTTGGGGACAGACGAGCCGAGTGCCGTGTGGGCGCGCCTTGGACAAAGCCACACGATGCCAATCATGTGAGATCCAAGCACCAGATGTCTGGGATCGGTCCGATAGTGCGTGCAACGCAGAGTTCGCGAGTCCTCGGGAAGGGGGCGCTTTTGGCGGTGACAACCAAAAAGGGGCTCGATCTGGGGAAAAGCTTGTTGCAAGACATCGAGGGGTGCCCGCAACGCAAGACTGCGATAGCGGCTACGGCTGAAGATTGCGGCTAATGCTACGGGCCTAGAGACAAAAGGCAAGTGTTTGAGCTGCCGTATCAGCTGCTCTCGTTGAAAGACGTGTGTCTGTAGGTCTGGGCGCAGGCGAGGAAGAAGCGATACAGACATGCTCGAGAGGGTTCCGCGGATAGCTTAGCTGCGCAGCCCTGCATTTTGTTCTTCTTCTTTTTTTGTCCTCGACTCCCAATGTCCATGTATGTACATCAAGCGCCCAAATTCACCCAGCTGAGATGTTTTGTTTTGTTTCCCGGGTCCGAAAATGAGGATGGCGAGTCCGCAGGCACCGCATCGGAAACGGCAATGAACCCGATTAGAGTCTTGTGAACCTACGCGTTACGCAAATCGATGCTCGACCAACTCCCGAATAAGATGGAATGTGCAGTCCCGTTGTGAAGCAGCTATTTCTGAACAAGAACCAGCCCCCCCCCCCCCAACAATTCACCGGCATACTGGCGGGTTCATCCAGACTGTCTGTCTCGCCTAAATCGACGACCGCTCTCCCTTGGAATTGGTACACGGCGGGACTGTCGCCGTTTGCTGAATCCCGCCTGCCAGCACAAGCCTATTTCGCCGGATGGGGGACCTCGGCGGCTCAGCCGCACTGCCGCTAATCCCAAAATCGACCAACACCGAAAGCCATCGGTGCAGAACGCTTGGCCTGATTCCGATTAGCCCCATGGAGGTGGACGGGGACAAACGATCGTGAGTTCCGGGTAATTTCGAGCCGAGTATAACATGGTCGAGACCTTGGGGCTTAATGGGTACGACATCTTGCGGTGTTCGCGGGGGCACGTTCTCGGACAACACGGCAATAAACGGGGTTTATAGACTCGCGAACCAACTAGCAGACACACAACAGAGAGATGGTACGATACTGAAGAGGCATGTCAGGGTTAGTATACGAGTTGACAGATCTGCGGTGTGGTTTGTTATCCAGTTGCAACATGATAGCAAGGAGCAATGTTGCGCGTTGTCAAGACAAGATTCAAACATGTGATGAAGACACGGTGACTTGGTTTCTGGAGAGGAGATGGTTTGTCCATGGTAGTTTTGATCTTTTGTCCGTTCGCAACATGCGACCACTCATTGGTCTGATGATAGGTTGAACAATTAAATCAACAAAAACAGCCCAACCAGATGAGAGTTCTATCTTATGTCATATGAATGATATACTAGGTTCACCGACCCCGCGCAAATTGAGGCTTCCGATTCTTAAGCTATCCAGCTATTGGACTCGACGTCAATGTTTCTTTAGCTCTCGTATCGACACCTCCGATGATATTGTTTTGCGGTCGAGCTTCAAATGGTTTCGCATACCCTCCGTTGGCTGTATGACGATACCGAGTTCTCTTTTGAGCTTGGTAGCCTTGAGTTCGGATTTGAAGTCGGAATGGCTGAGGTGCTCCGGGTAACTGAGAACCGCGTGCGACTCCGAGACGAAACCTCTCTCGATGAACTTGCTGAGTGGTTCTCCGCGTTTCCACTGAACACGATGGACTCCCTTCTCCAGGAGGTCCGTTGAGTAGTCTACCGCCGAGCAATCAATCATGAAGGTGATTCTGATCGCCAGATCAATGCTATCAGGTGCCTCTGGGAACATTTCTCTGGTAATGTCTGGATCCGTTCTCATATTATGCATGAATGATCCTTGTCACGATTTCGAGACAATCTGCTCGTATGTCTCTCGTTCTCACATCTTGTAACTGTCCGAGGCAGAACTGGAGATACTAATCGAGACGGTTGGCAGGGCCAGAACATCTTACGTTGAAACCAGATCGGCCTGTCTTACAGGGTTGGCAATCGAACGGCACTGCTACACCGCAAAGACGTGACCAAACAATGGTCTTCTTGTGAGAGTTCCTCATGTCGTGATTGACAGTGCGACTGCAGGTTAGGGGTTGGAGCATCGCCTCACTTTACGTGTTTTCGTGTGTCGAATTGGCCTTGGTGCTTATCTCTGTAAGCCTGATAGGCTGACTTGACGCTGCATGGCCTTCCAACCCCTACCTCTCAATTCCCTCTCGCCTCATTCGCTGCGACCACAGCCCGGTTCATGTACTCCGGCCGGGATGTTCGAATGCACAGCCCCCGCTCCCAGGACATAGACTTCCCCTGTGCCCTGCGATTACGTCTATTTCTTCTACGAGCAACCTCGAAAGGACGTCAAATTCAACCGGATTTCTGTATGTGGCGGACGTTTCTTACATACAAAGCATGCAGAGTCATATGAGCAACTTCAACAAACCGGCCGAGGGTGCCCCGAGCAATGATGATTTGCGTGACTCTGGGTCTGGCCCGCAATTCTCGACACCTAATGAGGGCGAGGGCAACCTCGGTTCCAAGACGTCGTCCGGTGCAAAATCCGACTTGCTGGCTCTCGATGTAGGACACTGGCCCAGAAAAAGGATACTTCGAGTCTTTGAAAGGGAGATTCCGGAATCAGCAATTTCCCAACTGCAGGACTGGAGGGTGTTGTACAGCGGGCCGCTGTGGGAATCGGTCTCCAAGGCGGCACCGGCGACCTCGGGTTTCAACATCGACATGAAGCTGAAGCACCTCGGAACGAACGAAGCGGACTCGGCATTGTACCTTGTCTTCTTTTGCGACAAGAAGCTGGCGAAGCATGTCAGGAAATTCGTCACGCAAGGACACGTGGTGGAAGAAATGGGAGGCCAGTTTCTTCCGCAGGTCGTACCACATGACTCCTGACAACTCCATGGAGAAGAATTGTATACTCCGAAAACCCAGGGCGCAGAGGAGAGTCAACGTGGGATGGCTCTGTACTATTTCGCTGATAACGACGGCAAAGACGATAGCCACAGTGAGCTCAATGGCCCCATTTTGAGGGTTGGGACTCTTGGGGGTATCATCAAGGTTTCCTTCCAAGAAGGAATCAGTCTCTACGGCATTACGACTCGCCATCTGTTTGAAGCCGGGGAATCATCTATTGTGAAATTCTTTTAGAATGACGAGGAATCTGAATAAGAAGAATGGGACGAAATCGAGCTGCTGCATTCTTCAATTCTAGGAGGTTCAAATTACAAGAGGGGGCTGTTCTTTGAAGAAGATGTTGTCAGACAAAGCATTTCTCGGCAGGATAGTTTGCTACTTGGCACGTGGGAGGGTATACGACATGATCGAAATATGTATAACGCCAAGCCCGGTGACTGGGCTTTAATCAGACTCTCTGGGATGCGATTCGTTCACCCAGGCACGATGAAGTTACGGGGTGCGGAGAGGAGTTAACAATGGGATAGTGCAGACAAGTTCTAGTAATTACCAACCATGGAAATCTAACCGGATCTCTACGACACTACGGAAGCTCGGTGCTTCCCAGTGGCCAAAGCATAGGTCCCGACTATCCATTCATTCAATGAGGATGCGGAAGCAGACGGAAGTTTCATGATCGAGACAATGCGAGTTCGCAACATGATGGCTCGGAATGACAGCGCTAAGTATCCTCTAGCACATACGAGCGATGGCGCCTCGAAGAGTAAATATACAATGTCTCCGGACGCACCTGCACGCAAAGCTTCAACATCCTGTCAGACTTTGGACAACGTGCGCAGCGTGCACCTTGATGGCTCCAGCGCAGAGCCATGATAGCGATGCCGAATTGACTCGTGCGGGCGGAAGGACACGATTTGGCGTAGGGGGGATAATTTCGGGAGACCCAGGGAGAGCCAGAAAGAGGAGGAGTGTTGCGCCTTGAGAGATGTGCCCCATGTTTATCGTATGGCAAAAAAAAAAAAGAAGAGCAATGTTGTTTCAACTGAACGAGAAAACATGAGTCGAATCCGGCTGCCTCAAACGATTGACCATGTCGTGTCGGTGATTCGTTAAACATGTGGCGGGCGGCCACTCACAAAGGGGCAGCGGGGATCTACCCAACCCCGGCCTCAACGCAGGCTCTCTGAAGCCGGACAACCGCCTCGGTAGCCAGCCCGGAAGCGAGGACCAAACTCAATCATCTGAACGTGCTTGATTTCGTGAAAAAAACTGTCTACGGGTCAAAGGAGAGCCGACGTCGCGGCTGGGGTATCATATCCTCACCCCGGACTCCCGGGGATAAAAAAAAAACTCTTTTTTTTTTCTTCTTCTTCACTTCCTCACCCCCATCGGGCCGCGCTTCAGGCCGGCCTGGCTCAGTAGGTCCACGTTCTGCGGCAGGTCAAAGTCACCCCTGGCCTCGAACCAGAACAGCATCTCCGGCTCGGGGCCCGTCGGCTTCGGCGGCTTCTGCTGCTGCTGCTGCTGCTGCTGCTTCTGCTGGCCCTGCCCGGACATGGCGACGTCGCCATCGCCCCCGCCCTCTTCGTCGCTTTCCTCCTCCTCCTCCTCCTCGTCGTCGTCCTCCTCGAGGCTGCGCTTCAGCCCCGTCCTCACGTTCTCGACGCCGCGCTCGCGCTCCTCGGCCGTGTAGACGTCGCCAGCCTCCTCGAGGACGTAGCGCTGCACGCGCTCGACGGTCCAGTCGCGCACCCCGCGCCAGACCTCCTCGAGCCCGGCCTCGCCGCCACCGCCCTCGGACGCCGGCGCCGACGCGCGCAGCTCCCTCGCCGCCTCGCGCCCGCGCTCGACCCACTCCTCGACGCCCGGCTCGAGCTTCTTGCGGAGGAGCTGCGTGAGGATGTTCTCGTGCACGCGGCCCGGGTACGCGACGTCCGGGAACACGTGCAGGTGCTGGAAGACGTGGGTGTTCTCCGTCAGCGTCTCGAGGAGGGACTGGAGGTTGCGGAGGAGGATCTGGGATTGCGCCTGGAGGGATGATCTGGACGGGGCCGGCGGTTAGCCTTACACATCTCGCGGTTCGTGTCTCGAGGCTGGTGCGGATGAGGCCACGCAGAAAGAGAGAGAAAGGTGTAGTAGGGGTAGGGAGTTATGATGATGATTGAGTGCAACTCACGGGGGCGGAAGCGGGTTGCTCTTCAAGACATCGATCTTCAAGCCCTGGATGCTGTTGGACAGCTGGAACAGGCGCTGGCGCGTCTGCTCAATCGCCTTGAACTCGTCGGCGGAGATGCCGAGCGCATTGGGCTTCTCCATGGCCGTGGCGGAAACGGCGAGCGCCGCAGTGTGGAAACTCGGATCGGTGCCGTCGTCGGGTGGGGTGGCGCTCTTCTCAGTCGCGAACGACGCGCCAGAGTCCACGTTTTGGGGGGGGGAGGGGGTTGCGATTGCCGCAGACAAAATATTTCGGCAGTGATTGAAGTGTTTCACAGCGTGGAGTGGAGCGAGGTTTGGCTCACTCGTTTGCGAAGGCCTGGAGCTTCGCGATCGTGGGTGGGTGGGTGGGTGGGTGTTTTGGGGTTGAAGTTGAGGTGCAGTTCCAAGAAGCTTCGGTCCCCCGTCAGCGACGTGACGTTCTAGAAAACCGGCCGGTGGGGTCAAGTGGGGGCCCACCGAGATACCTGCGCTTCGCATTGTCTGGGCTCTGAGCGGTCGGTGCCCCGCTGCCGGCCGGCGCATTCCTGTGAAAGCTTGCTGCAGAAGGGGGAGCAGGGGCCACGCGGGACGGACATCTGCGGGCTACAAGTGGGATCGACAGCCGGACAAGGACTTTCGTGGGAGTTCAGCAGTCACATTGATGAGAAACAAAAACGGTCGCAATTGGCTTCCCTCGTGCATGTTTCCGCCCAATGGCGTTCGCGATATGCCTAATAACACAGCATATACGTCAAGATGAAGCCAAACAAAGCCTCCACTCCCTGATAGTCGCATATCACATTCATTCTGTAGTCCAGTCATACTTGTGGGCAATGTAAATTGGAGTTGTTCCCCCTCCAGAACAGTTTCACTCTCAATGTGGCACACGGTGTGGCAATGTGTTGATAATAGTTTCTCCGCCAACTTTTCGGGCCCGTTGCCGGCGACCCCTTCAAAATATGCTATGCAGAGAACCTCTGATCCATCAGGTGGCTATGCTTCAAACGCGATGAACCGCAATGCTGATATTTGCAACAACAATAAAAGTGAAACGCGTGTTGGAAATCCTGGTTAAATGCCCCGGACGCCGTCGTGAAAATGCTTTTTACAAGGTTCATCATCATAAGAGTGTAAGGACAGAAAGAAAGCCCTTACTGGCCGTGTGACCCAGCTTGGCCGTAAACTCTTTGACTGTTCGTCGCTTTGTCAACCTCCCGGCCGTACTTGTCTACCGGGGGGTAACGAGCACGACGCTCGAGATCATCAAGAGGGATCTGCGAGCGGATGTACCTTGGGGGAAGGTTAGCGGCTGGCTTCGTAATGGTCGGGAAAGCTCGACTTACTTCATTCTTCCGTCATCAACTGGGTCGTAGTCCCAACTGGTGAAAGTGCCCTGGGTGAGAGCCCCCCATACCAGCCGACGCTTACGCTGAGACTGCAGGACCTGCTCGGTGATGGCGTCAAAGTCCCACTTGGCCTTAGTCTCTGCCGTGTACTCCTCGAGCTTTGCCTTCGCTTCCTCCCCCAACAACTTCCCGGAAATGGCCTTCTGGGACGCCAGGTTGACCAGCTCCAAGGGATCATGTTCAAGGTTGAACAGTTGAGTGCCGTCGGCAGGGCAATGAATGAACTTCCAAGGGCCCTCACGGATCATCATGAGCGGGCTGATAGTGCCCTCGCCCGTGTACTCGGCGTAGACCTTGTCGTGGCCCGTCTTGCCCTGTAAGTGAGGCAACAACGACGTGCCGTCCATCGGCAAGCCGGGCGCGGGCTTCGTACCAACCAGATCGCAAAGTGTCGGAAGGATGTCGAGCGTCGACACATTCTTGGTCACACGGTGAGGCTCGAACTCGTGGGGGTGGCGCACGAAGAGAGGAACTCTGACAGAGGACTCGAAGTAGCTCATCTTGTACCAAAGCCCACGCTCGCCCAGCATGTCGCCGTGATCGCCGCTGAAGACGATGATGGTGTTGTCGTCAAGACCGCACTTCTTCAGAACAGACAGAAGCCTTCCAACGCAGTCGTCGACGTAGCTGACGGCGCCGTAGTAGGCGCGGCGGGCTCGCTTGATCTGCTCGTCGGTGAAGTCGTAGTCCCACAGGTCGCAAACATTCATGAGACGCTTGCTGTGGGGATCTTGCTCCTCCTTGGGGATGCGGACCTTGGGTAGAGCGATGTCAACGTCCTCGTACAGGTCCCAGAACTTGTCCTCAATCGTATACGGGTCATGAGGATGAGTCAAAGAGACGGTAAGAGCGAAAGGTCGCTTTTCGGGACCCTCGCGGACGTGGTCGTAGAGGAACTGGGTCGACCGGTACATGACCTCCTCGTCGTAATCCAGCTGGTTGCTTCGCACGCAAGGGCCGGCCTGGAGGATGGAGCTCGAGTTGTGGTACCACTCAAGACGAGTGTCGGGCTCATCCCAGTTCACCACCCAGCCAAAGTCACCCGGGTAGATGTCGCTGGTGAGGCGAGTTTCGTAGCCGTGTAGCTGGTCACCGATGAAGTGCATCTTGCCAGCCAAGGCCGTCTGGTAACCCTTCAAGCGCAGGTAGTGCGCATAGGTCGGGATCTCGCTGGAAATTTGGCTGGCGTTGTCGTATGCGCCGATCTTCATAGGAAGCAGGCCGGTGATCAAGCTCATGCGCGAAGGTGCGCACAGCGGCGAGGGGCAGTAAGCCGAGTCAAACTGGACAGACTCGGCGGCAAGAGCATCCAGGTTTGGCGTCTTGATCTGGGACTCGGGATTGTACATCTTCAGCTGGGGGGCAGCCAGTTGGTCGGCCATGATGAAGAGAATGTTGGGCTGTTTGGCGCTGGCTGCGCCATTGCCGTTGGTCGGCTTGTTATGACCAGACTGCGCCATGGGCGATGAGGGGAGGGAGTTGAGGTCGGGAGCCATTGTGCGTGCCTTCAGACACCAACAATATGAGAAAGAGATAAAGTTGCCTCTTTGAGACTCAAGAGTGCCAGTCACCGACGAGCTGGAAGTTTCCTGCGTGGTGTGTGGTGGCAGCAAGATTTCTTTGTAGCGGTAGGCAAGAAGGCGGTCTGGCAGTTTATGAGGGAAGGGGCCGGCATGTGCGTCCAGGGTCGAAATGAGCAATAATCAAAGTTTATACGTGATCAAAGACAACGCAACGATTGACCAGCAATGAGTGTAAGGACACAATCAGCTAAACCTCTGAGGCAACGTAGCGAAAAAAGAGAAGGACTGGAACAGGAATGTATGTGGGAGAAGCTGTCCTTTAAGAAAGTGCGCCACGGAGGGAGCAGAGACGGGGGGGTAAAGAGAGAAGGAGAGACCAGTCCCATCCGTCTCGACTCTCGGCGCCCCATGGAGCCCGATAGGAAGCGACGACGGAACGACGTGGAGAAAGAGACTGGGAAAGCAGAGGTAAGGAGCGGTAGCCAAACGGGGGGCCACGGATGGACAGACCGTATATATGCATATGTATGCATATAAAGGAAGACAGGATGGTCAGTTGAGTTCCCCAGATAAGGATACCCCAGATAACCGCCGCGAACAAATATCTGTACTCCGTACGCCCCACACCATTCAAGCGCGGTCCCACCAGCTTGGCGGATCTGGTTCCAACCCATGCAATAACACGGGGCCCAGAAAGAGACAGCAAGATCAGATCAGCCGGAGCCCGCAGTCGACGAAAATCGACATCTCCTTATCCAGCCAGATGATGATGAACGCAATGCGGTTTCGTTCTGGGCCATCTACCAGACGCTTTACCAATGTCCCAACGCCCTTTGGCCAAAGCACCCGTGGATTGATTGGATGGATGACTCTGCTCTCACTTCCTTGACCTTCTTCTCCTTTCGCTAGTGTAAATGTCATCCATCCATCTACGACACTACGCACACACCACCGACACACGGATACCGACACGCCACCTCACTACTTCTAGGTAGTTTAGTTTACTTTGCTGCTCCGTCGCATGTGTCAAATATGGCGTTTTTCGATCGGACAATGGCGAAATCATACAAGCGGAGCAACACCCCGCCATTCATACACTGCGTCCAGGTCTCATCCAACGTCAGTTCGTCGTCTTGCCTCGCTCCCATGCTCGTCGTGCGAACATCTCTGCATCATAAGAGGCCACACGTCCCTTGTTGGTCTCCATTCATCGTCAGTTCGCAACTTGACTCCTGGCATGGCATGGTGGCTAGCCTTTCCGATGGTTACGTCGATGATTAGATGGCGGTGTGAACGAAATCACCTACACAGGCGATAATCAGCTACTACAACAACAACAACAACAACAACAACACTATCCAGAACACCGAGCATGGATTGGCCTGCCTTGTGTCTGTCGCGTGATCAGTGGCCGGGCACTCTGGGGCACGAACTGCATTCATTTATGCTTCAAGGAGGAATGACAGATTTGTTTTCCCTCGCTCGTCTTTTCCCTGCTAAACGGACCCCTGGACCCCAACGGCTAAACCCCAATCGCCCGCTCGCATCTTCGCATGTACCCAAAGACCAGGCCGCAACCTGCATAAGCGTCACCCAACCCTGCCAGGGTCTCCTCCGATTAGCTGGAGGAATTGTGAGTTTGACATGCAACAGGAATCAAATTTCCTGGGCAACGGTTAGTCGACGGAGCATATTCCACCCCACCGTCCGTCCACACGCAACAAGATTACGGACCACTCCGTTCACGCTTCAACCACACCTCCACAGATGAGAAGGCAAAAGTTAGGCAAAGGACGAACAGACAAGATGAGTCTCGAGCGAGAGATACCGTGCATCGGCCGACCATGTGTCCAAGGACGTGTCTAATATTGCACGTGCATCTGCGGGCACCCCAGCGTACGCATGCATGCAGGGCAAAAGCGCCAGCAGTTCGGTTACAAATTGAAGCGAATGGGGGCGGATCTCCATATCCCAGACGGAAACAAATGCAGCATGGAACTTATCGAAGTCCGCAGCCGCTGATCTTTCGCCTTGTCTCGGCTTACATTCAGCTTCCCGCAGCCCAGGATGATGCTGCGTGACAACTTTACCCTGCCTCCTTGGGCAGAGTCCCCTATTCCACGGTCACTCCTTCAATCTTGCTATTTCCACCGCCGAAAGGACATCATGATGGCATCCATCTCCGACCTCGAGCCGCATCACACCCCGCATTTGCGGGGTTGCCCTTCTGGCTAGGCCGGTCACGCCATCGGCATAAGTTCTCATACTCCGGGTGTGGCTTACATACCAAGGTTTGTTCGTGTGCTTCATCATCCACTGGTCACTGGCGCACGTACCAATTTCCGCAACTGTATCCCACCGTAATCACTTACCGCCGGCGTTATGGCCCCGGCTTCCGGTCAAGCCAAACCGCAATCACATCATCGCGCTCCAGTATTGCTTCATCAGCTAGCACCGGGCATCCAGGTCAAGTCGTTGTTTCACTCGCAACGAACACGCCGATCAACGCAGCATCAGCACCGCATCTGTCGTCTTTCCAGGCTTACCTTCCGAGGTCCCAGCGAGGGCGAGGATCGAATCTGCCCGACGATCCGTCCCTTTTCTCCCGCTCGCCTGCGTCCCTCGCGGCCTTCCATCCCTTGTGTGCTTGCTCAGCCTCCATGCTGTGTGCCATGCGAGCCCAAACCGTTTTTGCCGACTCGTATCACGACGACCCTGGCTGCACATAAACGGTCATCTGATGATCCATGACACACAACCCGTTAAGTGCATCGCAGCCGTTTGCTCCAGAACAACACCACGTCTGAACCTGCAAGCTGTAGCGGACCCCAAGCCCGCCATCAAATCACATCTCATTATGCCGAGCTGAGACATGCTAAGGGGTCCCACACTCCTCACAACGTCACACTCCCCAGCGCACCAACCAACAGCGAACAACAAATCAACCTGCCCTCGTCCAGAAGGCTGACAAGATATGCCACAAACCAATATATTACTCTACGGCGAAGGGAAAAAAAAACACACCACTCTCTCTCTCCCATTGTGTCGTCGGTTGTGCTGGACCTTTGCCCGTTCAACCGCACCGGCAGCCGCACCGACACCCGCACCGGCCGGGCCGCTGCTGGTTCCATCACAAGATATGAAGATAAGTGAGTAGCCCCCCCCCCCCCCCCCCCCCCCCCC
Organism: Colletotrichum caudatum; assembly: GCA_030867225.1. Taxonomy (NCBI): domain Eukaryota; kingdom Fungi; phylum Ascomycota; class Sordariomycetes; order Glomerellales; family Glomerellaceae; genus Colletotrichum; species Colletotrichum caudatum. The sequence goes on from MU846053.1 coordinate 13,109, forward strand.
CTCTAGAGGAAGAACGTGCCGCGAATCGGCC